>SOPF01027844.1:64958-96972 GCA_012979155.1 Hypericum perforatum
TACACTCACATGTTCCCCCACAAAGAGGTAATACCCAGACAGGAAGGAAAAGGATGGACTACCAACCATATTGATAAGGTAAGCCTAAGTTTCAAAATAACATGTGACCTCTACCAGCCATATTCAGTTCCATATGCTGAAGTGGAAGTTATTATCATGAGTGCACACTTGAAAGGGGGAAGCTGACATGGCTTGACTTGTATCAGCAAGTCCCGGGAACAGAAGAAGAATATGAAAGACAATGCCAAACTAACCGACTTTCCACGAATCAAAAGTTAAGAAGCTTAGTACCCTGATCATGTTTACTTACTTTCCAGCAACGTATGGAACGCCTTTTCGAGATTTAGCAGGGATGTCTCCTTGCAAGCCAGAAATGATTTCAGTCATATCTTGAACAACTTTAGGATGTTCGCTGTAGCTTTCGTAGCATCTACCCCATCTCGGATCTCTGCAAACCTGAACATTCGAGAAAAACACCATGAACAACGAACGAAGAAACTGACATCGGAATTGTTCCTATACAGATCGTCGGTAGAAAATTACCGCTACGCAAGGTGCAAAGACATATTGAATGCCGGTGGCTCTAACTTCAAGTGCAGTTGCAGCTCCAATCCTCTTAACAAGACCAGGTTCCCTGCTCAACCAGAAAATCTTAACAATAAGTGATACAAAGGTTGTACATAGAAAAGAAAACTAACAACAAATAAAACTAACACACTTGCCTGGTAGCACCCAACCCAACATTGTGAGGAAAGATGGTTGATTTGTAAACGTTGTTGTGTCCATGAACAGCATCAATACCATAAATAAAAGGAATTCTGAGCCGGGTCGAAAGAGAACCATTTTGGAAATCGTTGACCATGTTGATCCAAGTTTGTGCAGAAGCCTGTTTAGCAGGAAGAACGCCTCCACCACTCAAAACGCTACCTAAACGAAACGAAACCCAAGACAAACTTAAATACATTTCTCAATGAGAATAGCCTAAAGCTCTTATGCTCTTATGCTCACCAATGTAGTACTTCATCATCACATCAGCGGTGGCAACCTTGAGGTCGATCTGAGTCATTTGTCCAATCTTTTCCTCCAATGTCATCCGTTTCAACAAGTCCCTAACCCGAGCATGAACGGGCTGTTTCGGATCCTTATACTTCATGTAACCAGTACCTTTCGCTGAGGCTGCAGATAGCAGCAACAGCCCCACCAGGAAAACATGGAGTCTAGCCATTAAATCTACGCGGACCTAACTGCTGTTCTTCTGCTGATCAAAGTAATTCATTGTTATTGATATCTGTTTACATATATAGAGTTCTTACAGTGCAGTTATACACCAATGTTGCAACTGATGGATAAGGACAGCGTTAATTTATGGAAGGTTGTCAGGATAAGATCAATGGACTTAGAAACAGTTGATGACATGGATTGGATCTGATCCTTATTACAAATTATACAAAAAAACAGGGTGCTAAATATACGCTATTCTCAGGATGTAGAGCACAAGATCAAAACTTTAGAGTGAAATCCCAATAGGATCAACAAAAATCCAAAAGGGTTGTCCAAGAAAGCAGTAAAGGCGACACTTTCATGTTCATCCCAGGTACACCCTACGAACTCTAAATTCTACCCAAAAAAATAACTCTCAAAGAGTATGACTCAGCTAAAACATCAAGGCAATGCATTGAGCATGAGAAAGCAATAGCGGGGAAAGATTAACAGCAACGTGGTAGATAAAAGAATTTGAAACTTTTACATTATGGGAATTGAAATGCCCCTGTAGTCTCTGTAACGAGAGAAAGGGAGAGAGAAGAGTTTAGATAAAGTGGTTTCCCGTTAGAGAAAGCGTGATAGAGGTGCTAATTTATATAGCGCAAAGTTAAATAGTTGAGTTCGAAACAGATTTCGGCCACGACATGAGACTTACTGAACAATTAAATAGTTCTCCCGATAAAATGATTTTTTTTTTGAGATTCTATTCTAAATTCTATTCTATTATATCAGAAGGAATCGAACCGTGGACTTCACCTCACATGAGTGAGAACAATGCCACTGGACCAAATAGTCACTCAGCACTCTCCCGATAAAATGATTGGTATTAAGTATTAACTGAAAAAGTAGGGAACCAAGCACAAAAGACAAGGAAGTAAATTACCCTTAATTATTTATTAGAAAGTTGGGTTTTGTTGAATCATGTGTGATGTGTGGTATTAAGGGTGCATCAAAATATATCTATCCCTCAAGTTGTTCGGGAGGCTAATTTTGCAAATTTCAAAAGTAAAAGAAAAAGGCAAGCACATTTCTCAATTTTCGGGACCACAAAAAATGCCGAAGGTGCATGCATCAAAATATATATCTCAAATTAATGTGGTTAGGGTGGGGAACTCGACTCTAATCAAAATCTTCCACAACTGAAAAATGAGCTCACTTGTTTTCCTCCCCAACCATCTTCCAACTCTATACCCCTCCCTTTCCGTTCCTCTACTAAGAAATCCGCACCAACAATTCCTAAAACCCACCAAGAAGCTCTCACTCACAAGACCCCTCACTGCCCCCTTTTCGGCATTGACAGAGCCATCATCATCTTCATCACCATCGCCCGAGTCTCCTCAGTCCCTCCTCCAGCGAGTCTCAGTAAGTACTTATACCTATAAAAAATGTAGCCTTTATGTTCATTTGGTATAAAAATTGTATCTTCCCTGCGTGGCTTAAGAAATTGACTGTACTGGGCTTTTTTGCTTTGGTTGAATGATCAGGATTCTTTTGTTCTTCCGTCCGAGTTCTTCGAGCAGTTTCCTAGCGATCTCCGGTTGGATGTGAGTTCTTCGAGCATTTATTTGGTTTCTTGTGCTTGTGTTCGCTTTGTTACTTAAGAGCAACTGGGTTTGGTGTATGATTTTTTGTGCAGTTAAGTGACGCCGCGTTTGATCTCTCCAATGGACCTGTCCTTGATGAGGTTAGTTTATTATTTTGTAGCAAGTGAAAAACCAACTGCGTTATGGTGGTCTGATCCAGCTGGGCTTTGTTGCTGTCTCTGGAAAATATGGTTGACTTAACTCCATTCTTGTCTGAAGAAAATAGCAGCTGCGTGTTTGTTTCTCTGTCCATTTGGAACGCACAAGTACCTTCATATTTGTTAATAGCATATCCCATTCTCCTTGATGTGTTGAGGGTCTTGAGAAATGGCAGAATTTGCATGTTTGCCTGTTTTGGTGATTGACCAACCCAGACACTACATCATATTTATGTTTTTATCTTATTTTTACAATCCATATTGGTTGTTCCATTCTTGCTTGTGTTAGTTCACGTGCTATATTTTTTCCAAAATGCAATTCATCACTTTACATTCCTTATCGATCATTGATACATTTCGTAGTGTAAGCATTGCAAGAACACAAAAACTGTACTAGAGCTAATCTCAATTGATTTGTGATATGAGCAGCAATTGATTTTTTGGTTGAATAAACCCTAGGCATCATATGCATTATGGAATTGAAAATCAAATGACAAAGAACGTGAAATAATAAAAGACTACTGGATTCTCAGTACCTGTCCGACGCTCATAGGCTCGGACTAGGCTTTTCGTTGCCTCGAGACCAAGTGAGTGGATTAGCTCCACGTTAGTGCGGAGCAGTTCTAGCAAGAACTTCACCTTATGTTGAGGTGCTAGAGTGTTCATCTGGCAAATCAAAGCAATAAAGTTCTTCTAGTATTGCTCTATCGTACTCGAAAAAGGCTGGGTGGCGGGCCAATTCACCAGATAGATTACTTCGGGATGGTGGCAGAGATCAACAAAGTCGGCCCACGCAAGGAGACCGTGATCTCGTTCAAGTTTAAAATACCTGTGTTGAGCGGTTCCTATAAGGTGATAGGAAGTGAACCAAACCTTCTCATGCTCGGGGATTCGTTGACCACAGAAGAATTGCTCGTAGCGGTTAAGCCATGGAAGAGGATCTTCTTTTACATTGAACATTGGAAATTCAAGCTTGCTCCGTTGTTGAATTTTTCGTAGATGGAAAATCTATTCCTCGCTAGACAATTTCCCTTGTTGCTTGCTGCTCACCGTGAGTTGAGTGGGTCCCATGGGAATAATTATTTCCTGGAAGTTATTCCTCCTTGTGAACTTGTTGGGTCCAATGGAAATTAATTCTGCGTGCGGCTAAAGCATTAACCGATACATGGTTGAGAACCCATCAACGCTTGGGTTCTCGTCAGGGAAGGTCCTGCCGTATAAGGATTTAGCATAGAAGGATCTACATGGAGGACTCCAAAACTACAGGAGCAAATTGAAAGGACACGCAAGGACTTAGTTGCATATATGTTGAACCTATTGTGACCATTATGTAATTTATCACTCTCAAGAGTCAAGCTGTACCAACATGCCATTTGTCGAATACTAAGAGCTAAAGTAGTTAATCATTAGGTAGTTATTAGTTGATTGATTATCCAATGATTAGAGCACTTTTATCTAAATAGATTTGGCAATTATTTCTACTGAGAGATCCATGAGAGCTCCAAAAATGGATCTTCTCCATTTCTAAACAAAATTTTATCTAAATAGTGGGATGAACATGCTTTGATCACATAACATGTTCATCCCATTTAAAATGCTATGATGACATTGCCAAAATAGCAACAAGCAGTAGTTACTCACATAAATACTAATAGATTGGCATAAAATTTGTTTCTCTTCAATTTTTTGCTTATTCCTAGTTTTGGTTTCAATCATTTGTTTGTTAGTAAACTAACTTTTTATTTTCATTTTTAATTTTGTTTTCAAAACAATGTTCGTCTGATATAGGACGTAGTCAATGGGAGAATGATTGGTAGTGCTGCAAAGTCTAATGGCCTATACATCCTTGACCTTAAACTGATACCTCCCAATCATCTCCCTAAGCCACAAACCATTGTCCTCGTCGTCAACCTTCTCATGAAGCTCTTCTACAGTAAATCTTTAGTATTGTAGACTTGGACATGTTGTTTTTCCAAGAATACAGGGAATAAGTAAGTTTGATTTTTCTATTTAAGCTCAGGAAGTCTATAATCTACATTGCCAAGAACCCAAGTTTTTATGAGAGGACCAATCCATTGAGGTAAATTGCCACGTGACCAGAGAAAAGCTGCAACTGGGTCTTGTCAAGCTCTTTCACATGTGCACAAAGCATCAACTTGTGGATATCCTGACCAAAAGTCTCACAATCCAATGCTTTGAATTGTTGGTTTCTAAGCTTGGGCTAATGGATATTTTTAGTCTAGCTTACGGGATTGTATCAAATAAAGATTCAGCATAGAAGGATCTATGTGTAGAAATCTAGAAACCACGGGAGCAAATTGAAATTTTGTCTGGACATGCTACAACTTAGTTGCTCGCGTGTTGAACGTGTTGTGACCATTCTGTAATTTTTCATGCTCAAGTTGTACCGACGTGCAATTTGTTAATTGCTGAGAGCTTAAGTAGGTAATCATTTGGTATTTATTAGTTGATTGATTATCTTATGATTAGAACACTTTTTCCTAAATAAATTTGGCGGTTATTGCTTCTGAGAGCTCCAAAAATGGATCTTCTCCGTTTCTAAACTATTTTAGCTCGTTCGAGCTTCGTCTTCTTTGTTTTACTTCGTTTATTACGGTGGAGTTGGCTGCACATGGACCTGCTCCGAGGGTGATCCCTGTGGCAGTGGGGAAGGCTAACCCAGGCTGGCCTGTAACTTTGTTTCAACGGCCATTAGACACTTTCCCAAGCCTCCGATCTCCATGATGACCTTCTCTAGGGCTACGGCTGTTAGGATCTGGGTGAGTGTAGCATTCTCGCCGAAATTTTCGTTGGAGCTTCACATGGCTCAAGGGCTTTTTGCTCTTTTATCCTCGCGGCATTGTGATAAAAGAACGATAACTAAATAACTTAATTCTTATTTTTTGGCTGAATAAACCTTAGACATCATAGGCATTATATAGCCAAACGATTACAAACCGAATATGTACATACCTAATAAGACTTAACTATTGAATTGGAAATCAAATACAAAGAATATGTAATAATAAAAGACTCGAGAGGAAAAATAACTCCTTATCAGACTAGGTACTCAACAATTTGATTTTCAATTTTGTGGAAACGAAATTAAGCAACTGAAATGCCTATATGTGTTAGATAAAAGTATGTCTAAGATGGTATAATGTTGTTTCAGTGTGGTCATGAGTTGGGAGAACTGTTGTTGAATCTCTCTCGAGCATGGGAACGGGGTGACACATTAACTTCGAGAAACCTGGCAAGCAAGCTTCCTGAGCTCGAGCCCTCTCTGACTGGAAATGCCAAGTCAGGCAAGATTGAAAGCATATGCAATTGATGCTAGATGCATACACATGATTCACTTCCAAATCTAACATTCATCTTTTATGTCTGTTTAGCACTTGGAATACGTTTGGTATTGGCTGGAAGGAGATTTCAGTCGATGGGCCTGTTTGGTAATGGTGAAACGCAAAAGGTACATACATCGGCTCAAAGTATCCGCTTAAATTTCTTCATTCTAGTGATAGCTACCATACTTTCCGTGGTCTAATTTTTGTGAAACAAAGGAAAATTTTTCTGTGGATCAGAAAGTCAAAAGTAAGTCGGGACCCCATTGATGCACTTTTGCAATTATATTGTTTGGGATTTGACAAACAAATGTAATGGGACATACTGCTTTCTAACAAGTTTCTGAATATCCAGACATTGAAATCATTTGTTTGAAGTTTCTTCTTCCGGTTTAGAAGTTGATTGAACTTCAAAGATGATGCTCAAGGTAATTTTGAATTTACTAAGTTTCTTGCAAGCCTTTTAGAGAGAACCCACGTTCTTTTTCTTTATTTTGAGCCCAAAACATTGAACATTTCGTATTATCCCTAGGATACACCACGTAAGGATGGTGTAACCTTTGATGAAATGTGTTCATTTTTGGATCTTGATCGTTCTGACAGATTGCACAAGCAATGATTACAAGTGGAAAAGCTTTGGCTGCAATTTCAGTAGATCCATCAAGTAATAAACCAATGGATCAAACGAAAGTTTTCAAGGTGATTGGAGTTTGTTCTCTTTTCAAAGTCTACTTAGGAAGATCTTTTTAAATCTTGACAGTGGAACTCGTACTGTTTGCAACTGGCAGTTTGGAGAACTCCAGGTTGCAATAACGGCACAGAAAGCGTACATCGGGGGCATTATAAGCTTTGTCTTCGGGCAAGTGTTGCACCTCTTCTCCAATAAGTTCTGCTTTTGCAACTCATTGATGTAACCAACATAAGAAATACTTTGATACTTGAAATTTAGGATCTTGTCTTGGGAGCTCGGTCAAGGTGTTCAAAACATTCCGGAGAGCTCGCTGCAGTATGCAAATGACAATGCTTTGCTCCTGGCTAAGGTTTCATAAAAGAAATTGCTTACTACCTTTTTTGACTTTACTAAACCTTAAACTTGGATGCTAAACTTGATAAATGTTGATGATGCAGTCCCTTAGAGGTGTCTTGCTCGCTCTCGGCTATTCCTCAGCCGTTCTGTCTGCTGTTACCACCGTGGGGCTTTTCTTGCTTGGAAGAGACCTGGACTCAAAGGAAGAGTGAGCTTCTTCCGTACTTGGTTCTCAATGTTTCTATGATGACCTCATGTACATCACTTGCACTTGGCTGCTATGCTGAAAGACCTGCCCTTTAAAATGTGAGTACATATTTTGTTCGTTGAGACAGATTCGGGGTATTTCTTAAGCAATAGCTTACCTGATTTGTGAACTTGTTGTTCCATTTTTTCTGTACCCATTCTCTCTTCTACATAATGCAAAAATGGGTTCCAGGAGGATTAAACAATTGTTTTAGTTGATTAACTAAGAGTTTTCAACTCGAACCATTTGCTTTATAAATAAATATTTGTTTTAAAAATTTTACCATCATACAAAAATCTTATCTTCTTCGAAACCTAAATTAATCGAAACACTTTGTTTTGTGAGAAGATACTAATGCTATGTAATTTTCTCACGCATACATCCTATTCAAGGTGGATGACATGCATGTGAAGGAAAACTACATTAAACACACAAATGTGGCTTCCGGGGACATCCTTGGATGTCTGAAAATAGAATAGGATTCTCTGTCTCCCCCAAGTAACCTCTGCCTCAGGGAAAACTTACTTTTGAGATGCCTAGGATGTATTTCGATGCTTAATTCAAATTCGAGGTAATAAGAAGTTGGAAAGGCGACAAAGATCTATCATCAAATATTATGTTTAAGATTCTAACTTGAAATCTGTTGGTTAAAGTTGGAATAATATCTCTTTAGTTGATAGAAGTAATTGTTAGTTTTGAGACTCCTACTTAAACAACAGCAAATGAGGCCAACGCTCCATAAATACTCAATCCCGATTCTATCTCCGTCGACGAAGGAAACCATTCGGCAGAAAAAAAGGAAATATATAATTGGGCAAGTTTTGTGTCATATCCTAAGCGTCATTGAAGATCATGGCTGGTAGGCGATCGTACGAAGATTTCGAGCCTTATTGTAAATGGACAAAAGAGGAAGAGAGGGAAACTTTTGAGGTTCATCTCAATGGTAAGGAATTACAAGCATTATATATCTTTTCTTTTACCAACCCGAGCAACCTTTTTCCGTAATTTTTTTTCATAATTATATAAATCTATAATTTACATCACAGAAAGAAAGTGAGCACGTTAATCGCAAACACAGATGTTTCTCTCCCCGTTGATGATCGGACTGGTTGGACCGCCAGTCTGACCATTGGCTGATTGGGGGTAGAGCATAGGCTAATAAGTTTTCGGTTGGTTGGCTTGCATTGCAGGTTTCAAGAAGGAGCAACTCAGAGTCCAACTAACCAATCTGGGAACCTTGATAATCAGCGGAGAGCGAGAAATGGAAGGCAATAAATGGAGCCGGTTTCGAAAGGACACCAAAGTAGACCGGGACTGCGACTCCAACGGCGTCCGAGCAAAGTTCACAGGTGGCGTCCTCTACGTCTCTCTTCCGAAGAAACCATCCTCCCTCCTCGCAACTCCTCCGCCGCCAGTTCATGAAGTTCCCCAGCAGGGCAACAATGGAAGGATCCAGGAAGGAGAGAGAGTGGTAGCTGGGAATCAAGAAACGGTTGGGAAGATGAAAGTGGACAAGAAGCTGGTTGTTAGGGTTGTGTTGTTCGTGTCTGTGATGGTTCTGGCTATGCTTTTGGTTTTCGGATTGATGAATTTGGGTTGATTTATGGTAACAGTCCGATGTTTTACGTTGTTCAATCTTGGGATACGTGAGTTGATATTAATTAATTATTAATACAAAGGTTGTTATTACCAACTTAGAGCAAGAGAATCGGTTAAAATATTACGAAACTCAACTCAATATTAAAAAACATGCATATTGAAAGTTAATGAAGATGGCGGATTTTGTTTGTGAATTTCTAGATAAGTAAAAATTATTTTATTAAAAATATTTACAAGTTACGTATTTTAAAATTTACAATAATCTCGAATGTCATGTTATAAAATTTACAATAATGCCGACTGTCATTAAAAATCAACCATGATTATATCCGGTCAAAAAAGACAAGAGGGTAACATTGTGTGTACACGAGATAACATTGTTATATAGCATTTAGCTTTACTAATCTTACTAGGTTTGTGTGTTCATGTTTATCGATTACATACGTAACTAATTACCTTTCGAAAAAATGAGAACGCAGCTTGTTGTGCCATCCATTTTAAGACGCTCGTTGCTTGATATTTTAGAGATGTCCTCCGAATTTGGCTATGTGAGAACAAAAACAGAATAACAAAGATTTATTAAATTTTTCAATAAAATTTTCATTGAAAAAACACCGGAGCCCCACTACTAAAATTTTCCAAATAACATGCTGAACTACTACATTCGATATTGTTGTTGAGTTAAAACAGATTAAAACAAACTAAAATATAAAGTTCAAATTGGAAAAAATTTAAAAAGGGAAAAGGGAATTTCTTTGTACCATTTTAATTGGAGCATCAAAAAAAATTTCTTCTTTATAACAAAAAAAAAATTGTTTGCTAAGTAATAATTACAAGTGACACCCCGAAAAGAAAATTGGACTAAAGTACAAGATTTAGGCTCATGATGTGGTTCAATCGAATCTCTCAATATTCCTCCACCAAAAGACCTCTCAACTCTTTTTATTTATCTGTTGCACTCTATTTTTGAATTAAAATTTTTCATTAATAACTTTTACATTTTTAAAACTTGACCTCAAAATTTCCCTAGCTAAATTTCAAGTTACATAACATGAGTGTAATTCCCTCACCTTCGTAAGTAAATAGGTAATGTTATTAGTATCCTTTTGGTCAGATAGTTTAAATGAAAAGTGTTATTTTAGATGATGATCTTGCCGTATGCGACTTACAATGCATTATCCCATGTGGTACAATGATTTCATGACTTAGACTAAACTCTTGCTAAATTTATCAACATATATTGACTACCATGCACCCTTAAGTAACATCGTCTGAATCCGATATGCTTTAAAGATGGGCGCTAGAAACACCCTAGATGCCTTTTGTACCAATCAATTCCTTGGTAATATCGAGCACGAAAATCAATCGATAAATAATTTTGTTCAGTTTAATAAATAAAAATTCGAACATTGCCTCTGAAAATACAACAGCGGGCATTGTTAAAAATCCTCCTTTAGTGCATCTGTGATACATAGCTTTCCACAAGGATGGCAATTCCAGGAGATGTACATGATGAACTTAAATAGATCAGATAGTGACTATTCATGTTCTAATCTTCCATGGAACAAGCTATTCACTTTCCGGGTCGGGTTTCAAAACATTGTAACTAGTAGCAGACCAGCATCTTGGTCGTGGAAAAATAATATTATTTAGGATTTCGAACTTGGAAAGTTTTTTACCAAATTTAACAAGAGCGCTTCTTGTTGTTTATGATGTGATCACGGCAGGAGAAACACAAGTGTTACAGATCTATTGTTGCTTAGAATGGAAGTAGACTTCAAACCCACGAACTGATCTAGCAAGAACCTCGGCAAAAGAGCCTCAATCCGAGCCACGAACAATCTGATAACTTCAAGTCAAGTCGAATCACGCCACAAACGAGGATGGCAAACTCGTTTGATAAGTAAAAGGTAAGTTCTAGCTAAACGTTGTACAAGCTTAGGCAAGAACAAGCTGAGTTATCAACTCACTAAGTCAAAGACTTTATTCAGAATGAATTCTTATGTTGTGTGGCCTTTAACACACGTCCTAAGCCTTTATTTATAGGCTGGAAGTTTGATGCGTCCAAACTTGGATCTAAATACGTGCAAGAATTACACGATCGCACAAGTAATATCGTGATAAGTTAGATCGTCTCCACAGGGAATAGAAAATGGATTTGTTCATCAAGTACCAGATGATGTATTCTTGAATCTTAAGCTAAGCGAATCAATCGTTGGGTTGTTGATACTTCTATACTACGATCTCAATATCGATTATGAGCCTAAGTTTGTCAGGCTTAGATTCATTAGCAAAATCAAGTTTTTCTCCGATATACAAATAAAGGCTATGATCTAAACCAAGTTGTCATCCTTGATCATAAAACAAGCATTCATTAATCTAGCTTAAATGATAACTTCAAACATAAAGATAAACTTGTAACCAAAGAAGAAAACGAAGGTACCTTGATTGTATCGAATTCAAAGTTGTTACAATATCTTCAAGAACAATTGAAGAACACATAATAAAATCTAACAACTAATGTCTTTGGCTTGGAGAGTTCTAATCTAAAAACAAGCTCTTCTTCTTCTCCTCCTCTCCAAGTGGTTTCTCTGCAGCCTCCTCCTTGATCTTGACCTCTTCCAAGTTGCTTTCCACCTCAAAAGTGTAGACAAAGGTAAGTGAGAAGTTTGGTGAAGCAATTCTTAATGTTGGCTGTCGAACCCCAGCGTACATTGGCTAGGCCAATGTACATTGGGGTTGCTCACTGCCGTTGTCTTCTTTTTGTCCGAGTAAGGCCAACGTACGCTGGCCTAGCGTACGTTGGGGTTGCTCTCTGCCTCCCGATCATTTCTTCCCGAGCAAGGCCAACGTACGCTGGCTAGTACGTTGGGGTAGCAATCTTCCCCAACTCACATTTGCCTTCAAACTTCCGATTTTTAGCTCGACTCATCGCCTATGTCCACCGATCCTTGCCTTAGCTCCCAAGATGCTCCAAATTCCTACAAAACACATCAAAACAATAGGCAATCTTCTCCTTGACCAATTAATCAAAATGAAACAAAACATAGACAAGACTCGACTTAACACTTCCTAAAACGTGACAAAACGACATAAACTAAAGCTAAACGGATGCATGTTCTCACATGCATCAAAGTTCACAAATCTTCCTAAATAATAAACTCCTAAACAAGCTAAAAGCAATCTACCTAAATAAGCTAAAAGCATTTAGCTCCTAATCTGGCCGAGAATAACTTCCCAAACAAGGGGAATTCTGACCTCTTTATTCGACTAAATAAGAACTAAATAATATAACTAAAGCTACTAGAAGCTTGCTTGAAGATCACGTCCCATTCAGATTGTGCATGGACAAAATAGGACGAACTTTCATGCTTCACGTTAGCAAAGTTGAGTAAATTAGCTTCAATCACGTGCATGGGCTTTGCATGGGCCTCATGCACGTCCTTGGACTTGCATTTAAGTGCTTGGACTTCTTGAATTAGTCCACTAAGTTTAGCTTGAAGTCTCCTCGCTCTTGCACGCGTCATTGGTCCAATTAGCACTTGCACTTGATGAGAGTCTTGTAGCTTGGATGACTTGGATGTAGGCATGCTTGCATCATTCCCCCTTCTTGAAAAGGATTTGTCCTCAAAACTGCATCACCTACATCAAAAGGACTCAAATCAGTAACATTAAATATAGCACTCACATTGTACTCACCTGGAAGGTCTAGCTTGTAAGCATTGTCATTGATATGCACAATCACTTGGAATGGTCCATCACCATGGGGTAGCAACTTTGAATGCCTTTGGACAGAAAAATGCTCCTTCCGCATATACAACCAGACCCAATCTCCTGGCTCAAAGACAACCTTGTGTCTTCCCTTGTTCGCTTGTCTAGCATAATGCTCCGTCCTCTTCTCAATATTTATTCTTGCCCTCTCATGCAATTGCTTGACAATTTCTGCTTTCTTCTTGCCATCTAAATTGACATACTCACTTGAAGGCAAAGGTGATAAATCCAATGGAGTTAAAGGATTAAAGCTATAAACAAGTTCAAATGGTGAATATTGAGTAGCAGAATGAACTGATCTATTATAAGCAAACTCAACATGTGGCAAACAATCTTCCCATGTCTTTATATTGTGCTTGATAAGTGCTCTCAATAAAGTTGACAAAGTTCTATTCACAACTTCAGTTTGAACATCAGTTTGTGGATGACAAGTAGTGAAAAATAACAACTTAGTACCTAACTTACTCCACAAGGTCTTCCAAAAAGAACTCAAGAACTTAGCATCTCTATCAGAAATGATTGTTCTAGGCATGCCATGCAACCTAACAACCTCTCTAAAGAACAAATCAGCAATATTTGAAGCATCATCAGTCTTATGACATGGAATGAAGTGTGCCATCTTAGAAAACTTATCCACTACCACAAAAATTGAATCTCTTCCATGTTTAGTCCTAGGTAGACCTAACACAAAATCCATAGAGATATCAATCCAAGGCTCACTAGGTATAGGTAATTTAGTGTATAAACCGTGGGGTTTTACCTTAGACTTGGCTTGCTTGCATGTGAGGTAACGTCCACAAACTCTCTCAACATCCCTCTTCATATGTGGCTAATAAAAATGATCTTGTAGTATCCCAAAGTCTTTGTAATTCCAAAATGCCCCATCAATCCACCTCCATGTGCCTCCTGAATTAACAATTCTCACATAGAGTAATTAGGCACACAAAGCTTATTTTATTTGGTTTTGAGCACATCAAAACATCAATCCACCTCTAATCAATCTTGCATCAAGAGTAGAGATTAAGATGTACCTCCGTGATAGTGCATCAGCCACTATATTTTTCTTACCTTGCTTGTAGTGTATGACATAAGAAAATGTTTCAATGAACTCTACCCAATATGCATGCCTCTTGTTCAGCTTGTGTTGCCCCTTCAAATGCTTCAACGACTCATGATCAGAATGAATCATGAACTCCTTGGACCACAAGTAATGCTGCCATGTCTCCAAAGCTTGAACTAATGCATACAACTCCTTGTCATAAGTTGGATAGTTCAAGGTTGCTCTGCTTAGCTTCTCACTAAAATATGCAATAGGCCTTCCTTCTTGCATAAGGACAACTCCAATTCCTATACCAGAAGCATCACACTCAATTTCAAAAGTCTTAGAGAAATTTGGTAAAGCTAACAAGGTTGCATTAATCAACTTCCCTTTTAGTAGTTGGAATGCATTCTCTTAAGCTTCTCCCCAAGTAAATCCCACGCTTTTCTTGATAACTTTAGTGATCGGTGTGGCTATGCTACTAAAGTCCTTCACAAATCTTCTATAGAAGCTAGCTAGTCCATGAAAGCTCCTAACATTTACAACACTAGTAGGACTTGGCCATTCTTGTATAGCTCAGATCTTTTCTTAATCAACTTGTATTCCATTAGCTCCAACAACAAAACCCAAGAATACAAGTTTATCCGTACAAAAGGTGAACTTTTTCAAGTTAGCATACAACTGATCCTCTCTAAGTGCATCTTAAACAGATTTCAAATATTGCATATGATCCTCTAAGCTCTTGCTATACACAAGTATATCATCAAAGTAGACAACCACAAATTTTCCAATGAATAGTCTCAAAACATGGTTCATGAGTCGCATGAATGTGCTAGGTGCATTAGACTAACCAAATGGCATGACCATCCACTCATACAACCCATATTTAGTTTTAAATGTTGTTTTCCATTCATCACCTTCTTTCATGCAAATTTGATGATAACCACTTTTCAAATTAATTTTAGAAAACATGCAAGAACCATGCAATTCATCTAACATGTCATCTAAATAAGGAATAGGGTGGCGATACTTCAGTGTGATGTTGTTGACTGCATGACAATCAACACACATTCTCCACGATCCATCCATCTTGGGCATAAGTAGGACTGGAACAGCATATGGACTCATGCTCTCACGCACGTACCTTTTCTCTAAAAGCTCGTTGACTTGCCTCTCAAGCTCCTTTGTTTCTTCTGGGTTGCTCCTATATGCTGGACAATTTGATATTGTAGCTCTCGAGATAAAGTTAATTTGATGCTCAATTCCTCTTATTGGTGGCAAACCTGGTAGTAACTCATTGGGGAACACATCTTCGTAGTCCTACAAAAGAGAAATGACTATACTTGGCAAGTCTTACTCAAGTTCGTTAGTGATCAAAAGTGTCTCCATATACCGAAGTAAGATCATGGACTTTCTTTCATAACAAGCTTCTTTTCCACTCGTCTTTTCTCTCTTTGACTGAAACTATTTCTGTTTTTGTGACTTCTTTTGATCTCTCAATTACAACCTCTCTTTTGGCCATTTTAACATTCTGTTTTTTTGCTTCTTTTTGCAACTTCATTTGATCTTCACAAACTTGTGATGGTATCAAAGGTGCTAAAGTGAACACACACTTCTTGTGAGTGAAAGAGTACTTGTTGGTGTAGCCATCATGTGTTGCCCTTCTATCAAATTGCCACGGCCTTCCCGACAGTAGGTGACTAGCTTGCATTGGCACAACATCGCACAACATCTCGTCTTCATACTTTCTAATATGAAATGCCACTAGTACTTGCTTCTCCACCCTAACTTCTCCGCTATCATTCAGCCATTGCAACTTGTAGGGTTTAAGGTGCTTGGTTGTGATCAATCCCAACTTCTCAACCATGGTAATGCTTGCTACATTAGTGCAACTACCTCCATCAATGATTACACTACAAACTTTATCCTTGATGTAACACCTTGTATGAAAGATGTTCTCCCTTTGTGCCATATCATCATCTTCTTTAGCTTGCACATTCAAGGATCTTCTTGCCACGAGAGTGAGGCCTTCATTGACTTGGACTTCTTCTTTGGATACATCCTCCAATGATGGCATGCTTTCATGATCCGAGTCTTCTCCTTCAGTCATGATCTCTCCACTCTCCATGATCACCATGACTTGCTTGTTAGGACATTGGCTCGAGATGTGCCCGCGCCCTTGATACTTGAAGCACTTGATATCACGGTTTCTTACTTGGGGGGCTTCCACCTTCTTTTGTGGGTTTGCATTAGAACCATCGGCCTTGTGCTCCACTTTGGATGTCGTTTGCTCAAACTTCTTGGGATAGCTTGTCTTCCAAGTTGAGCTTACCTTAGGTTGCATTCTGCCCCCTTCTTTAGTTGCTTCTCAATTTTTGTGGCCATGTGCACCATGTCCTCCAACTCCACATAGTGATGTAACTCCACTTTGTCTTGGATCTCAGAATTGAGTCCATTCAGAAATCTTGTCATGGTAGCTTCTCTATCTTCCTTAACTGCTCTTATCATGGCCATCTCCATCTGCTTGTAGTAATCTTCCACACTCAAGCTTCCTTGCCTTAGTCCTTGTAGCTTCTTGTGTAGCTCTCGGTAATAGTGGCTAGGAACAAAATGCTTCTTTATGACTACTTTCATCTCCTCCCATATATTAATGGTATACTCTCCATTATGCCTCCTGCTTGTCACAAGTTAATTTGACCACGTTAAAGCATAATTCGTGAATTCAGTCACAGCATGTTTTACCTTCTTAGCCTCAAAACACTCATGATAATCAAAAACAAACTCAATCTTCCTCTCTCATTCAAGGTATGCCTCTGGATCAGATCGTCTTGCAAAAGAAGGAATTTTAAGTTTCATGCTCCCCAACTTGTCATCTTCTCTCCTTCTTGCTTCTCTCACAGGATGAGTATTCCTCATTCTCCTAGGGCCCCTTGTAGAACCTATGTCTTCCTCATAAAAAGAATCAGAATCTTCTTCACTCGTGCCACCTATAGGTGCCAACCTCCTTGGTGCACAAACTTGCCCTCCAATTGCACCATCCAAAGGCATATTCCTCCGTGGTGCTTGAACTCCTCACCTTGGTTGCAAGTTGGTGCGAGAACTCTCTACTGCCTTAATGGTTCAAGTCTTTGTTCGAATCCTTCTCGCATCAAGTGGTAGAACTTCCCCATTATAGCTTCCGTATATGCCTTAAAATCTACTTCAGCCATTATTTGTTGTTTATCACCTTTATTTGCTTAAGACATGTCACTGCAAGAAAGAAAATTTGTTAGAAAAATAATGGCCTCATAAGTGCACTCCCTTATGTGTTTGCTCTCTTTGCAAGTTCACTCAAGTCCACTCGTGTTTAACTCAATTATTTGGCTTTTCTCTCTAATGAACTCACAACTCTTGCCTCTTTCCTCTCTTGATAACTCTTGCAAGTTCTTACTAAAGCTAGTTGAGTCTTGCCCAAACTAATCTTTTCACAAATCAAACAAGTTCGTGTTTCTTGCTTGGTTCCTTGTGTTGCACGTTCTACCGTTAGCTCACGTTCCTTTCTTGGTGCGTAAGCTTCCTTTGGTACTCGCCTCTTCTTTCTTGTTTAGTTTGCAAGCCTCTTTTTGATTTTGCTTCCTATTTTGTTTTCTTCTTTTGGACTCTTGCTTTTTCCTATTTTAGCTTGCTTCTCCTTCTTTCCGCGTGCTTTTCTTTCTTTCCAGATTAGTATGTGCACTTCTTTTCCTCTTTTTTCTTGCAAAAACCTGTTTAGTCTTGCTTCCCCTTTTGGTTCTTGCATTCCTCTTTAGGCTTTTCTCTTCTTCCTGTTTTGTTTCTTTCTTTCTTTTCCCTCTTTTTTTGTTTCTTTTTCTGTTTTTTCTCTCTTTTTTTGTTATTTTTCTTTACTTGATCGAAAACACAGCCTAAATTATGACTTTTTAACACAAAAACTAAACACAAAACTAGACACTAAATAAACTCAGAACGAAATCACTACTAGACGCAATAAAGACACAAACTAACACACACAAAAACTAACGGATAGATCAGCCGATTGGTAAGCAACAAGCTGAGCACAAAACACACAAAATAACAAGGATAGAATGGTTTAAACAACAAGCCGTAGCTCTGATACCAACTGATGTGATCTTGGCAGGAGAAACACAAGTGTTACGGATCTATTGTTGCTTAGAATGGAAGTAGACTTCAAACCCACGAACTGATCCAGCAAGAACCTCAGCAAAAGAGCCTCAACCCGAGCCATAAACAATCTGAGAACTTCAAGTCAAGTCAAATCACGCCACAAACGAGGATGGCAAACTCGTTTGATAAGTGAAAGGTAAGTTCTAGCTAAACGTCACACAAGCTTAGGCAAGAACAAGCTGAGTTATCAACTCACTAAGTCAAAGACTTTATTCAGAATGAATTCTTATGTTGTGTGCCCTTTAACACACGTCCTAAGCCTTTATTTATAGGCTGGAAGTTCACAAATATATAAACTCCTAAACAAGCTAAAAGCAATCTGCCTAAATATGCTAAAAGCATTCAGCTCCTAATCTGGCCGAGAATAACTTCCCAAACAAGGGGAATTCTGACCTCTTTATTCGACTAAATAAGAACTAAATAATATAACTAAAGCTACTAGAAGTTTGCTTGAAGATCACGTTCCATTCAGATTGTGCATGGACAAAATAGGACGAACTTTCATGCTTTAGGTTGGCAAAGTTGACGTAGCTTCCAAATTAGCTTCAATCACGTGCATGGGCATGGGCCTCATGCACGTCCTTGGACTGGCATTCACGTGCTTGGACTTCTTGAATTAGTCCACTAAGTTCAGCTTAAAGCCTCCTCGCTCTTGCACGCATCATTAGTCCAATTGGCGCTTGCACTTGATGAGAGTCTTACAGCTTGGATGACTTGGACGTAGGCATGCTCGCATTAGTTTATCTATAAATAGGATGATGTCTTGCTCGTTTGATACGTATCATCCTAGCATTCACATTTACATAATGGCTTCTTCCCTTCAATCATTGATGCTATTCTTGGTGCTTTTGCTCTTGTGGAGACCATTACAAAGGCTATGACATGTAGCAACTCTTTCACTAGCTCTCGAGCAGCTTACTACCCAAATTCTGATGAATGAGGAACTGCCAGTAAGAGGTCATACCAAGCAAACAAGAGGAAAAGTAGCTATTTACTAGTTATTGATAAGATATTGAATGTGTACTTGTCTATGTGAATTCTTTTTATGCAGCTGGTGCTTGCAAGTTCGACACATTCGGAGCAACACTGAATAGTGCATTGGTTACATGTGGCGCATGCACTCACTTGGCATGGGCATCATCGTGAGGAGCTAGAGGAGTCTCAAGATTTTTGGTAAAATTCGAAGAGGTCTAGATAGTTAAGAGGTGCAATGGCCTACAAAAGGGTGCAACAAACAAAGGTTCAGCCAGAGTCCCAAAAGAGTCATGAGTAAGTACATAATATGATCCAGAAGTTTCCAAAGAGGCACCAGGAGAATGCACAGCCTGCTGACCACAGGATGTGACTCTTCAGAAAAGCTTCTAGCCTTTTGGAACTCTAGTTCTAACGTATATAAATAGATCCCTCCCCCTTATTTTCACATCATCTAAGAAATTGCATGAGCATTATAGTGCAGTTGTTCTCTCTTCCTCTCTCTTAATCAAAAAGTTTCGTGTATTTAAAGATTTTTTCAAAGCTTCAAGACTTGTCATGTAATGGTTTTGGAAGCATCCTAGTCATTGTATCTTGGGGACGATTGTCATAGGCTGTAAACATTTAAATATAAGGTGATCTTGTCTTTCATAGAAGAGTCTAACTCTTGCCTCAACTACATATTAGGCTAGATCATAATCATGTACACCAACTCTAATAACTAATAATCATAAGACTAGAGTCGTGTACTTGAAAATAGTATCAATAAGCTCTGCTCTAGTACTAGCGATCCCAAGAACTATTTATGCTAATAGGCCAGTAAAGGTTAATAGTACCAAGTTTAAGAGGTGGTAACAGAAGATGCTATTTTATCTGACTACGCTCAAACTAGTTCGATTTTAGAAAGAGAATGCACCGAAGGTGGCAAAGGACAAGACAAATTCAAAAAAGATCAATGCTCTTGATGCATGAAGTTATAACAACATTCTATGCTATAAATACATCATGAATATATTAGACGACACCCTCTATAATGTCTATAATGTCCCAACATCCTTCATTTTATACTTCTTCTTAAAGTAAACTCTAGAGTTTTTCAGCAATTTTGGCTACTACATAAACGATGTAGATGGTGTCATCTAATCCATTCAGGATGTAGTTATGACATAAAAAATTATTTTGACTTCACGCATGAAGAGCATTGATCTTATATTGATTTGTCTCATTCTTTGTCACATCCTCTTTAGAAAATGAACCATGTTGAGCGTGATTAGATAAAATAACATATTTTCTTGTCACCTCTTAAATTTGTACCATTGGACGTTGTTGGCCTTTTGTCATGGACAATTTTCAAGATTGCTAGCACTCGTACGCAGCTTGTTGATGTCATATTCAAGTATACAAACTTCATCTTACAATTTTTGTTGTAAAAATTATTGTACTTGATTAGGATATTTTGAATTGTATGATAGAGGCAAAAGTCAAATTTTTTTCTATAAGATGAGATTGTGCTATATATATTTATTACATACAGGTTACACAATAAATCTCAAAGATTTGGGTAACCCATTTTGATAATCGAAACTTTCAGACTAGATGGAAGGAAGGAAAAAGCAATGATGCTATGAATGCAAGTTGCTATCATTATTGGAAAAGGAAGAGGGATCTCATATTTATATATTCTGGGGTATAGCATCGCGAAAGGTCACAAACACCTCCAAAAAGATAGGTCATGTGATTATCAAGCTATGCGATATAGGTGTCCCTTCGAATGCCTCTAGAAGTTTTAGGTCTGCTCGTGTCCTTTTGGTAGATTTTTCCAAAAATCTTAAGGTTCCTCCAACTGGTGCACGTACCCATACGTCATAATGCACCTATGCACCATATGCATTTTCTTGTGCATATGCACATACATGTAGTGTGGACGTATTTGTGCTCATATCATATTTCACACCGTCCTTACACCAAGCACTAGCAACTCCTTAGGTAGAATCTTAATGTTTAACCATCATAAAAAAATTATGTATCTGAAAATAATATTGTGTTTTGTTTGATAAAGTACAAAAAATTCATTTTTTATTTTTGGACTTTTCATCTTGGAATTTTTTCTTAGACATGTATTAACTTCTTTTAGCCCAACAAACTAAACACACGGATGGTGCAAGAAATCCTCTTCTAATACTATTACTACTTGAGGCATCATACGTGACCATACATACAGGGCGGTGGATTAGCAGATTCACTTCCAACTTGGGAAAGTACTCAAGCATTCATGTAGAAATCTGGACTGTCTCTTAAGGTGTTAGTGCTAGCCAAGGTACACTTAAAGAAATATTCCTTAATTTCACATGGCGATGCAAAGGTAAATTATTGGCTAAAATTAGCACCTACGGTTCTACTCCTACGAGCCAAAAAATCGGCTAAAGCCTGTATGGTTGATCAGACACTCGCGAGCCTGCATTAAATTTTTGTTGGAAATCAGGTGATGAATGAGTCCAAAGTCCAAAAATCAAAAAAGTCTAAAGGTCATTTATGGGAGGTGTGTACCATGTGGGAAATGACAAGGAGTTTTTCGTTATATATAAGGAATTCCTCTCCTTAGCTCTCAACTCAATAGACTATCTCAAAGTTGACTCACCACTAGCTGCCAGGACAGTGCAAAGGGTTGTCTGAGCCCGAGCACTTGCGTGTATTGGGTACTTGAGGTGAGGAGCGAGGAGCTCTAAAGTTTTGGCAAATTACGGAGCAAACTAGATAAGCGGATAACTCCTTATTGTACTTTGAAGAGGTACAACAGGCCTTGAGATTATCCAGAAATGCCTCAACAAATCCACAAAAAGTGATGGGACGCGAAGGTAGGATAAGGATGAGGCATCCAGATAGTCCTTCGAAGGGACACGAAGAAGCTCTTGAAGCCTATCCAGAAAGGCTTCCAAAGGGACACAAAGTGTCTTGCTGACGGCCAACCAAAGAATGCCAATGTGCATCTAGATAAGGATAGAATTAGTGTCCCCTCTGATGGCCTTTCTCCTCCAGCCTATAAATAGGTCATCCTAGCAATTTGTATCATCCTAGCATAGTTGTCTTTTCTCCCTCCCTTCCTCAGAAAAAGTTTGTCCAAAATTTTGGGTATATACGGGTTCACTCTAAGTTTTGAGCTACATTGTGCAACGTTCTTGGAAGTACCCAACTGTTATTATATCTTAGAGACGATTGTCGTAGCATGTACATACTAAAATATATGGAGCAATCTCGTCTTACGGAGAAAGTGTCTAACACATGCAATTTCATTATCATTGTTAATCAAGTACTTCAACTCCGAAGATCAACAATTTCATTGTTACGAATCCTTAAAAAAAGATCAAACCTTAACAGAGTTATGTGTTAAGGGAATGGTTTAGATAGCTATGAAGAAGACCGAGATATACATTATCATCATGAAGAAGACTACTGCTTTGCTGTCTGGAGGCAGTTTGCCAAGGTCGTCCATTCAAAAAGTCAGGAAATGATGAATGCCTTGCTAGTTGCAACAATGCTGGATCTACGTTGTCCTTGAGAAATACAATTTTGACACTCATAGCCAAGAGATGGTCATTTGTGTAATTTAACTACTTTTTAGAAAGAAATAAAATTACCTTAATAGTTACATTTATCTATTTCCTCTGACTAATTTAGTGATTATATATAAGGATGTATGCATAACGCGAGATAAGTTTCATTTTCAGACTTGACTTGTCGTGCCAACTCTTGCTTTGATTTCGTGGGGGCATTTGTTTATCAGTGGGAGAGGATATAGTTTGATATATCGCGTTTGTTATTTGTATTTGCGAGAGACTGGTTTACACTTTCCTTTTCTATTTAACATATAGTTGGTGGTCTAGTGTATACTGAGAAGATGGTGGCCTTTAGAGCAGATTTTAATTCCCAGTTAACTTTTGGTCTGAAATCCATTCACATTGTATATAAGTGGATGTTATAATCGTATAAACCCCACAGTTCCCAGAATTAATTGGGTTAAGATTCTTAGTACCTTTCATCTTGAACTTGTATTACAACTGTATTATCCATTAACGGGGACAACAACCTTCTTGACTAATCAAGTTAAAACGGAGGAAAAAAGATTAATGGACAACTGCTGAGCCAAAGATCTCATAGTACAACTACATTTACGAGTGTCTATATTCTCACACTATTGGTGACTATGCAACTTGTAAACTACGTGGGATCAAATCGCTTCAAAAGTTCCCTAAGATTTCTAGCGACTTTCGAATTATAGAAACGAGACACAAGTTTTTTTTCTTCCTCCTGTTTTGTCAATTTGTGTTTTGAAAGGGAGAAAACAGAGGATCGAGAGAAAGGAAAAATTCCATATTTTCCATTTCTTTAGAAAGTGAGGACATGGAAGGTTTTATACTATCTTTACCCTTTACACGTGGAAAGCATAGGAGAGGCGAATAACAAAGGACTGATCGCTAACCGCCTCTGTCAGCTCAGTGGGACCCAAATGCTCCCTACTAAGAACACATTGGCGCGTGTGACACACATGTTGTGCAAATTGTTACTGTCATCTAAGGGCTTGTGAATGTTGCTCTGAAGCCCAGGCCCATTACCATTGGATGTGCCCACACAGTTCATAATCACAGTAGAAGAAGAGGAAACATGTCCATGCTCTAATACCCCCCCGCAAGATGGAAGATGGGGATCACACATTCCAAGCTTGGAAATAAAATCATGGTGAGAAGCAGTAGACAATCCTTTAGTGAGCACATCAGTAAGTTGTAGCTTTGTAGACAAATGAAAGGGCTTAATCAATCCACGCTGAATCTTTTCACGAACGACGTGGCAATCAATTTTGATGTGCTTAGTTCGTTTGTGAAAGATGGGATTCTCAGCAATGTATATCGCACTCTGATTATCACAAAAGATCTGAATTGGAAGAGAAGCATTGACCTTTAAATCATGGAGAAGATAGAAAATCCACTGAATTTCACGAGTCACAGAGGCCATTGCCCTATATTCAGCTTCAGAGGAAGAACAAGAAACAGTAGATTGCTTCTTACTCTTCTAGGATATAAGACAATCGCCAAGAAACACTGCATAACCAGTAATGGAGTGCTGAGTCACAGGGCATGTATTGTAGTCACTATCACAGTAGGCATTAAGCAAAGATGATGATTTAGCAGAATAGTAGAGCCCCGCACCAGGACTTTGCTTGAGGTACTTCAAGACTCGGTAAGTAGCCATAAGATGTTGATCCGTGGGAAAAGACATAAACTGACTTAACTGTTGCACAGTATAAGCAATGTCTGAACGAGTATTGGTCAAATAGATGAGACGGCCAACTAAATGCCTATACATAGAAGAGGAAACTGGTTCTGCAGGATCCAATACCCAATCATCTTCTTCAATAGCAGATTTATGATCAAGAGGTGTACCTTTTTCATCCAAATGAACATTCAATTGAGTGGGAGTGGCCACTGGTTTGCAACCAAGAAAACTAGAATCCCTTAGCAACTCAAGAGTGTACTTCTTCTGAGAAAGATGAAGTCCATCTGCAGTCCTCACAATCTCAAGGCCAAGAAAGTATGACAATTTACCAAGGTCCTTGATCTTAAGATTCTGATGGAGAAAAGCTTTAGTGGCCTCAACAACTTCTAAATAAGGCCCTGCCAACACAATATCATCAACATAAACTAAAAGCACGATGAACTCTTGAGCAGATCCTTTAGTAAAGAGGGAGTTATCCGAATGGGATAGACTAAAACCAAATCGAAGAAGAAGGGAGGTAAGTTTAGCAAACCATTGTCTATTTGCTTGTTTCAGTCCATACAAAGATTTCTTGAGACTACAAATAAGGTTCTCTGTGTGGAAGGCAAAGAAAGACCAGGAGGAATCTCCATGTAAACTTCCTCATTCAAATCACCATTAAGAAATGTGTTATTAATGTCTAGCTGATGCATATGCCAATTATAATGTACCGCAACAGCAAAAAGAGTGCGAACACTGGTCAGTTTTGCTATGGGAGAGAAGGTGTCTAGGAAATCTATTCCAAACACTTGAGTATATCCCTTTGCCACTAGATGGGCCTTGAATCGCTCAACGCTTCCATTAGCCTTATGTTTCACCTTATACACCCATTTGCATCGAACAGCTTGCTTTCCAACAGGTAACGGTACTAGCTCCCAAGTGTCATTGGACTAGAGAGCAGTCAACTCCGTTGCCATTGCCTTATTCCAACATTCATGTTTAGTAGCCTCGTTATAGGATATTGGTTCTGTAGACACATCTAGAGACATATCTAGAGGTGGAGAATTAGGAGATGATATGCAGGGTGATGGAATACTAGATTATGAATCACTATCTAAACCTCTAGGCAACTGTGAATCACTAGGAAAGGGGAACATATAATCAGTGAGTGGACTGCCCAAAGGTGCATCAGGTCTGTAGGATTATAAGGTTGGAAAATCATAGGATTATAGATATGCTGATTTTGAAATGGAAACACATCCTCATAAAAGGTCACATCTCTAGAGAAAATGATTGATTTATTATGTAAGTTGTAAAGTTTATAACCCTTTATTCCAGGGGGTATTCCAAGAAACAAATAAGGAGCAGATCTTGGATCAAATTTTGATCTCCCATGTTGCAAAGTAGAACCATAGCATAAGCATCCGAAAATGCGCAAATGGTTCAATTTTGGCAAATGGTTATGCAGTTTTTCAAAGGGAGTTTTGTGCCCTAAAGACATTGTAGGTGTTCTATTAATCAAGTATGTAGCATGTAGGACACAATCACTCCAAAACACTAATAGTAGATGTACTTGAATGCAAAGTGAATGTGCTATATTCAAAATATGCTGATACTTTTGTTCAACTCTCCCATTTTATTGTGAAGTTTGAACACATGACATTTCATGAATGATGTCTCTTTTGTTAAAGAAATCAGTCATGAGAAATTCTTTTCCCTAGTCACTACGCATAATTTTAACTTTAGCAGAGAATTGAGTTTCAACCATGATGCAAAAATGCTCCAGAATAGAATGAGCTTCACTCTTAGCTTTCATAAGAAAAGTCCACAAACTTCGTAAAAAATCATCAACTATGGTGAGAAAGTATAAATAACCATTATAAGAAGGAACATTGTACTTAACCCAGATGTCAACATGGATCATATCAAACCTATTGGCTAAAATAGATTGACTAAGAGGAAAAGGTAGACGATGATGTTTGGCTAAATGGCACACATTACAGGGACTAGGGACTCTAACATCTATGGATGGTTCTATCTGTCGTAGTGTCTGCAACTTAGAGGAAGGAACATGACCTAGGCGAGCATGCCATATGGCTAAGTCATTATGGATAGTCTGAGAACTAGCTACGGTGGTTGTCGAAGTGGTTGGTGGTAGGTACTCTATCTCCAGTAGATATAGACCATTTGAAATATCAGCCTTACCAATTGTCTTCTGGGTAATAAGATCCTGTAACAAACAACCATCAGCTGTGAAATATGCACTTAATGAATTAGAACTAAGTAACTTACTAACGGACAACAAGTTGAAGGTGAAAGTAGGAACGTGTAGAACATTATGCAGCTGTATGTTATCAGTAATCTGGGTAGTTCCTATGTGTGTAGCTTGGGCCTTAGAACCAGTTGGGAGAAGAATATAAACATCTGTCAGGAGTCTAAAAGATGTGAACAGATCTAATAAACTTGCTATATAATCAGTGACACCCATATCTATGATCCATGTTTGCTTAGACACAAAGGACAAAGACCCTACGAAAAGAGGAGTCAGTTTACCTGACATGGTGGGAATTGTGGAAGAGGTGTCATTAATCTGAGGTGATATGGGTTTAATAGAGTGACCTAAAGGTGGTTCTATAACTCTACTGGGTGAGGCATGTTGGTTCATGAGGTTAAGCACAGTAGTTTGCTACTCTATAGTCAAATTCATCCTCGAAAGTTCCTGATGAAGATTAGTTGTACCCTGCTGAAAAACAGGAGTTATGTAGTTAGCCACATAAAAGCTATTACTAGAACTTGATGAGTGCCAAAAACACTCATTATTTGTGTCCTTTTAGTTGATCGTTCTTAGTGTTTTAGGTTGATTTAGTTATGTTTTAGTTGTCTTAGTGTTAGTTTTCGTTCATTGTATGTTTATGTTAAGTTTATTATTTTTTATTAAGTTTGCTTATTTTTAGGAGCATATTTGAGGAGAAGTGGTAGATGTTTGAGTGACATGTGAAGGTATAGACGCAAAGGAAGTTGTAATGCCAAGGAGTGCTTATCACGAGAAGCTGGCGCATGCCATCCCTCTATGGCACACGCCAAGTAGCCATTACTCAAACGACCATCCACTCAGACGACTAGATGTACTCGAAGAGGGAAATCACAAAGACCTGGTGCATGCCACTTGAAGCCGGCGTATGCTAGACCAGACGGATAGAAGTAAAATAAAGCTGAGTGTTGGACAAACAAATAGCAAGACTTGATAAGGGCAGCTTAGAGCTTTGTGAAGGAAAGGGGGACAATGGCTGACACTTTTTTAGGTATTTTTAGGTTAGAAATTTTAGTAGATAAGTTAGATTAGATATTTAGTTTACTATTCCATTAGTTACTTAGTATATATCCTAGTTTTGCTTTGATAAGAAGGAGGACATGTTTTGACCAAAGGAGACATGAACTTTGGTCGAAAAATAGATGTAAATATTGGTTTTTAGTAGAAGAACGTGGACTTGAAGAGGGGGAGCTTAGAGTCTTGATAAGTCTCCATCCCTTTTACTCTTTGTCTATGTTAATGCTTTGTGTTCATATAAATATGTGTGAGTAGTTTGCTGTTAGTTTTGTGCCTTAATGCCTTGTATGTAGCCACAGTTTAGAGGGGTTAAAATGTGTAGGAACATGTTATTATTAACGTACTTCATGCCATGCTTTGACTTGTTTGATCACCAAGTTATTGTACTTAGTCAAATCTTGAGACCGAAAGGAGATAAGTTTAATAGAAATGTTAGTTTGATGATCCATTGCTTTGATAGAAGAGAAATTTTCCTTAGTTACTAATTATGCTTTAAGTGATATGCATAGTTTCTTCTTGATTGAGTTTAGTTGGTTGGTGGGGTCGAAAGAACATATCTAACCTTCTAAGCTAGTTAAAGGTCAATTTAGATCTTTCTAGATCGAAAGTGTAGAAGGATTGCCTTTGAAACACTCGTACCATGTAACATGCTTACTATACCCCTTGAATCACTTGGTTATCTTGATTTTTAAGGTACTTAGCTCGCTTTTAGCTTTTTAGTTGTTAATAATCTGTTTTGTTATATAAACTATCTAAGTGCTTGTTCTTATGCTCTTAATGCTTGATGTTTGAGACTTTAGATCACTTGAGTTCAACTACAAACTTTATAATCTGATCCTAGTTAAGTAAGTAAACCCAAGAGTAGGCCTAACACCTCAATCTCTGTGGATCGACAATTCTACTTACTCTATTTGCAATTTGCTACAACTCTGTTGTTGAAGCACTAGCGCACGCAATCCTTGTTAGCACACGCCAGGTGTGTTAGTCTGTTAGCTTTTTATTCGTGCCAGGTGCTTTGGCGTGTGCCAAAACTTTAGGCTGGTCTAGCGGTGGCACACGCCACCTATTTCTGGTGTACACCAGGAAGATCTGACAAACGACTGATCGTCCATTATTAAGTAAAATTTCAGTAGTATGTTACCAAAGAATAGCAAAGGAATCTGTCAGAACTCAGTCAATTCTGGGACTTGGGTTTGTAGCCTGCTGGATACCTGTGCTTCTTAGAGCACTTATCGATCGTATGCCCAAAGAGCTTACAATAAGAGCATGGGGCTTCTCGGCTGCTTGCCAGTTCCTTTGAAATCCTTGCTGACCCTGAGCAGCTAATATGGTCGGATCTACATACCCTGGTGGATCATATGCCACTCCATGTGACATGGGAGTTGACAACAAAGGTGTCATGGACTGCTGCTTGTGCTATTGGGCAAGGAATAGCTTCCTGGACAGCTCCAAAAGTGGGTCTGCAAGTAAGATTTAAGATCGTATACCAGCATAATTATCATTCAGACATATTAAAAAATAAACCACTTGGTTGGTTTCATAGTATCCTCTTATGGTGCGGATGGCACTATAGGAATCATCAAGCTCATCCTCATCATCTTCATTCTCAGTACCACTAACCTTAGCACATCTACATCTAAGAATCGGCTACAACTCTTCCAATCTATCCCATATAGTCTAAAATCTAGTAAAGTAGTCATTAATAGACAGAGCTCCCTACTTAAGGTTATGAACCTCTTCTAGCAAATTATAAATCCGGATTACATCACCCTTACCAAATCTTTATTTCAGGTTCTCCCACACAGCAGTGGTAGTATCAAAACGATGTATGGATTGAGCGATGCTTGGATCTACTAATCTAATGAGCTAGTTAAGAACCATATTGTTGCAACATTTCCAAGCTAGATATTGAGGATCACTACAACGAGGCATCTTAACAGATCCATCAATGAACTGATCTTTGTTCTTACAACCAAGTGTCAACAGCATAGATCTGGACCAAGAGTGATAGTTTAGACCATTAAGCAACGGAGAAACAAGTACCTGAGAGGGAGTCTCACTTGAATGTAAATAGAAAGGACTGGATTCATCCATAGCCACAACCATCTAGGTATGAGCTTGGTCACCAGTTGCGCCGAAAGCTCCTCCAGAGGCCATACTTCAAGAACTGTAAAAAAGCAATAAGATTCAAGAGCCTTCCTCTGATACCATGTCAATTTGTATTTTGGAAGGGAGAA
Organism: Hypericum perforatum; assembly: GCA_012979155.1. NCBI lineage: Eukaryota > Viridiplantae > Streptophyta > Magnoliopsida > Malpighiales > Hypericaceae > Hypericum > Hypericum perforatum. The sequence continues at coordinate 94,953 of SOPF01027844.1, forward strand.
AACAGAGGATCTAGAGAAAGGAAAAACTCCATATTTCCATTTCTTTAGAAAGTTGAGGAAAAGGAAGGTTTTATACTACCTTTACCCTTTACACGTAGAAAGCATAGGAGAGGCGAATAAAAATAAAATCATCACAAAAGATTCCGGGGAATAACAAAGGACGGATCGCTAACCAATTCTGTCAGCTCAGTGGGACCTAGATGCTCCCTACTAAGAACCCATTGGCGTGTGTGACACACATGTTGTGCGAATTGTTACTGTCATCCAAGGGCTTGTGAATGTTGCTCCGAAGCCCAGGCCCATTACCATTGGATGTGCCCACACATTTCATAATCACAGTAGAAGAAGAGGAAACTTGTCCATGCTCTAATATGTTTAGCATGAACGGGATAGCCTTGTAAATCTTGATAGAACGCCAAACAAACAGAAGATCATTATCGCTGAGATTTGACGCAGCTTTTCGACGAAACTATCAAATGCAAAACATAGATCTTCCTTATTGTAGTAACATATATCAAGCGATTATATTATTAGAGAATAATATTCATTTTCTTGAAAAGTGATTTTTCTTACCTGATTATTGACAATACAATTTTTTGTGTAAATATTTAGTGGCCCGAATATCATTCCAATGTTTTCTAAAAGGAAAAAGTTCATCATTGTGATAAAACATCTTTAAATTTATAATTATTTCCTCTTAATAATATCCTAGAGATATAAAGACCCATCTACCAATCACGTGATCTATTATAGCTAGGATTTTTTCCCTTAGAAATTTTTGCAAGATGTCACACCTTGTTTTCTTATGACAATCAGTTATTCGTTTTCATGTATAAAAATTGGTTTCTTCCTTTTCTCCTTTAATTCTAGTGGAAGTCATCGCTTTATGTCATCATGCATTTTTTGTATGATGCAAAATCACTTTTATACCCTCTTATAAGATGACAAAAAAATCTCAAAAAATCAAATCTTCTTGACGGTGGTTGTGGTTACCATCACCGACCAAGTTGGCTCTCTTGAAGGATTGAAGCCATGACGAGAAGGATTTTTGCGTGTCTCTTTCCTTGCAATAAAGATAAGTACGGGAATGTCATCCCACAAGGACTTGGTTATAGGCCGCTAACTTGACTTGACTACTAGTTTAGGACTATAGCTTGGATATTGGTGATAACGGTTCTTAACTCTAAGTGTAACTAAATGACACCTAACTACAAAAGACACTAACAATTTCCAAAACACAATATAACACTTCAATCAAAAGCACATGTCACGATTTAAGCACTTCAATCAAAGGCACAAGTCACGATTACGAATTTTAACGATTCTAACAAATTAAGCAAAGTGGGCTTGGTACTTATAACAATCCAAATAACATAATGATACAAGGGGGTTACAAAGTTCAATTGCGGTCCGAGTTTTTCTTAGGCAACATATTCATGCTCTCGCTATAAATAGTCTAAATCGATTCTTAACAAGTTTTCAATGAATTAGATGTGCTCTCGCCTCCAAAAACTCATTTAGACCTATCAATTACCAATTATATGCATAACCCCTTGGATGACTAATTTCTCATGAGATCTCTCATCAAAAGATCATCAATCATCTAATCATTCAATCATTCAATCTCAATTGCTCTCGGACATTTAAATCAAACATAATCATGGTTATGGTGATCAAGCAAAACCAAGCATTAAGGTTATTGATTATAACACAATAATAAGCATTAAATCTCCCCCCTTTAGATCATTAGCTACTTAGAAATCATATAAGCACCAATCCCACAAAACTACTACTCACACATAGCTAATAACAAACTAAACATTTTATTTAACATAAGTAAAACAAGCATGAAAATAATGAAAGAGTTAAGAGGAGAGAAAACTCAAGAAGTGTTCTTCAAGTTCTTCTTTCTTTAAAAGCTCTCAAGCAAATCTTCAAGTTTTTACAATTATGAAAGATGAGTGGAATTGAAAGTTAAAGTTGAGTTTAATCTAATTAACTCCTTGCAAATATCTAACTT
>SOPF01027845.1:0-36633 GCA_012979155.1 Hypericum perforatum
GACCTCCTCGACAGCGTCTCGGACTCCGAAGCCGCCGAGCGCGCCGAAACGGTCGTACAGATCGCGATGGCGCGGCTCGAGGAGGAGTTCCGCCACGCGCTCATACGCAGCACTGTCCCCCTTGACGCCGAACAGCTCTACGGCTCCATCCGGCGGGCCTCCCTCTCGTTCCCCGAGGGGATCGCAGAGGAGGAAGAGGAGGGAGAAGACAGCTTTGCTGAGGAGAGCGAGAGTCCGTGCTTCCACAAGCGTGGGGCCAGCCTGGATGCAGATCTATTCGTTGAGTTGATTAACCCTAGTGCGGTCCCCGAGCTCAAGGACATAGCGGACCGGATGGTGAGGGCTGGGTACGAGGAGGAGTGTGTCCAGGTGTACAGTAGTGTGCGTAGGGATGCCCTAGACGAGTGCCTTCTTATTTTGGGGGTCGAGAAGCTTAGTATAGAGGAGGTGCAAAAGATTGAGTGGCAGGCTTTGGATGACAAGATGAAGAAGTGGATTCAGGCCGTTAAGATCGGTGTTCGGGTTCTTTTAACCGGGGAGAAGAGGCTGTGCGATCAGGTGTTTAGTGCCTCTGATTCCGCTAGGGAAGTTTGCTTCAACGAGACAGGAAAATGGTGCTTGATGCCGCTGTTGAACTTCGGGGAGGCTGTTGCTATTGGTAAACGGTCTTCTGAGAAGCTGTTTAGGATTTTGGATATGTATGATGCGTTGGCGGGTGTGTTGTCCGACTTGCAGTTGATGGTTACGGACGAGTTTCTGTGCAGCGAAGCGGAAGGAGTGTTGGACCGGTTGGGAGACGCCGCGAGGGGGACTTTTACGGAGTTTGAGAATAATGTGAAGAACGAAACTTCTAAGAAGCCCATGCTCGGTGGTGAGATCCATCCCCTTACCCGTTATGTGATGAATTACATAAAGTTGGTCGTTGACTACAGTGAAACCCTGAATTCCCTCTTGGATAACGGATCACCAAGAGGTGATACTGAAGCGGGGCAGGAGGAAACTGTGACTCCTCTAGCGAGGAGGTTGTTGGCACTGTTGTCGATTCTGGAGTCTAACCTCGAGGATAAATCGAGGCTGTATGAAGATGGTGCGATGCAGTATGTCTTCTTGATGAATAATATATTGTACATGGTGCAAAAGGTGAAGGATTCCGAGCTTATAAAGATTTTGGGTGATCAGTGGGTCCGAAAACACCGAGGGCAAATACGCCAGTATGCTACGGCTTATCTTAGGGCTGCTTGGTCCAAGGCCTTATCTTACTTGAAAGATGAAGGAGTTGGTGGGAGTTCCAATAATGCTTCAAAAGTGGCTTTGAAAGACAGATTCAAGAACTTCAATGCATGTTTTGAGGAACTATACCGTGTTCAGACTGGTTGGAAGGTCCCAGATCCTCAGCTCCGTGAAGAACTTCGGATATCTATATCTGAAAAGGTGATACCTGCTTACCGCGCATTTGTTGGAAGGTTTGGGAGTCAGCTGGATAGTGGCAGGCATGCTGGCAAGTACGTTAAATACACAGCAGATGATCTAGAAAGTTATCTGTCAGACTTGTTCGAGGGGACCTCTGTTGTTCTACATCATCTAAGAAGAAAAAGTATATAGAACCTGCTCTCTCATCATAGGTACGCGTTTGCTCTAGTCAAGGGTAGAAAGAAGAAAGAAAAAGTTCACTTGTTTAATGCTGGTTTTTTTCCAATGGATTGTTGAATCTAGTTTCTATACTATGTTACAGAATTTGTACATGTACTAAAGATCGTAGAGTTTCGCTCTAGTGAATTGTCTGTTCGTTTAATATACTGCTGAGGAAGCTAAAATTCAACTCGATCTGTCTATGATGACTTTGATTTTTCTTCCTGTGTCTTTACTGTGTATTGTTAATGTAACATTAACATCCGCCCGAATCTTTTACGTTTCCGATTCTTATTTGATGGAGTAGAATGGGTTGGTGCAATAATTTCCATTTCCGTATTTGTTCGTTTATTGAGTGATCAACTGATCATATCAACATCGATCGAGTTCGGTAGTTGGTTTCTTTGAAATCCTTTCCCATTGGAGAGGGTATATTCTTGGCTTAGTTTTGCTTGAAGTTTTGGTGTGTCTATGGAATCTGTATTAGGAAGTCTTGGTTGCTATGTAGTCCTTTCCAATGAATTTGGCATTTGAGAGTCTTATGTGGATGGTCATTTACCTCGGCACCTTCGTAATCAATTCGTGGTCGTGGGATCAAACATTTTCAGTGATGTGAACGGGAGATGTTCGAAGTGCTCTGTGAACATCTCCATTCACGCCATTAGAGAGTATTCATTCATAGTTGTAGGGGTCTTCATCTTATTTAATTGTTCTAACTTCTGTTTGTTTAACTTCAAAAGGTAACTCTTGAGTGATGTTTTGTAATGCTTATGTTTGTAGGTAAATCTCACAGATAACTAAAAAGGAATATATCTGCTGTTGGCCTTCTCCTACTATCCAAAAGAGTAGGATTTGATTGTGGGAAGAGACAGAAGAAGAAGAAGAAAATAAGATTGTTGGAGAGTAAGCTCGTATTCTAGAGAGAGAGAGAGGGAGGGAGGGAGGGAGGGCTTATCTATTTGTTCCTCTTCTATCAATCAACAAATCAACAATGAGCGTTGTTGTAACTTAACTAACATGTCTAATTTTGAGTTATTTATTAGGAACGTATTTATGTTAAATATTTTTTTTGAGAGAATTTGATCATTTTCTGACTTAAAATTGGATTAGTAGACTATAAGATATAAACTAGAAAGCATCTACTTGTTACTTCTTTGTCTCCAGCACTCCTTGCTCCTTAGTCTCAGGCGATTGGTTCGAGGGGAGGGAGTGATAAGTTGCTACTGTTGGTTGTTTAGGTTTCCGTCGTTATTTATGCTCGACTGGAGCTCTTTATGTTCCGTTTGTTTAGATAGATTCAAAATGAGTAAATAATTTTTGCCTGGACCAAATTGGGTCCTCAAAAAACTTAATTAAACTTTTTATCTCTCACGCGAACTTAACTATCCGGACGTAAGTAATATCGTATATTATTAATCAAAATGTTATTGATTATATAAAATATATATATCAAAGGCTAATTATTAGATAAACGATATTTGATTTGACGACATAAAGCTGGTTATTGTTCAGTTTAAGCAAATTTTTTTTTTGTAAAGTTTTTGAGTTAGTAAGTCAACTACTATCTTCTCTTTTTGTTTATCAAAAGAACATAACTAATGTTGTCTAAAACTTATGGTTCAGGTCAATTCGCATGCATATTTTTTTTTTAAACACATAAAGCTGATCACAGCACTTTCTTGTTGTTATTAAAGATTTTTGGAATTCCAATTTTATATCTAAAATGTTAGATCACTATTTTAGATAATATTGTATAAATTTTAGGGCAAACCTCTCTAGTTTGAGGACTAGTAGAGGTCCATTAAGCATTACTTAGTAAATTATTCCCTTGGAGAACTCGACTTGTTAGTACATTAACTCAAACATAAGGAAACTCTCAAGTATTTTCCCCTAGATCATATGATACTATCATTAATTATTTTCTCAAACGAAAGCTTTAGAAATAAGCATCGGAAGGGGTGAACTCAATCGATAAATATTCTTCGCCAATTAGATCTTGTCCTAATCTGTCTGTTGTGCGCTGACAGACTACGACAACCGTTTGTACCAAAAGGAAGACTATCGATCATTGAATCACTTAAAACCATTGCAAATCAATCGTTTATGATCTTTTGGGTCCTGGAAAAGGGAGATGGATTCCACAATAAGCAGCAGCTCAAGGTTGTACAGCTTCAAGCAGCTTCTCATACACCTGCCTGGCTGACATATCTTCCACCTGATGGGATAAAAAGGGAGACCGTCAAACAAAATAAACGAACAGCTGGCCGCAGACTGGGAAACCCAACATACTGGTATGACAATTGCCAAAGGAATGTGCCCGAGCACTAAGCGCCCTACGTAATCATCAAGGATGACAACAATGTCCAGAGAAGCTGAGTTATAAGATCCGGGTATTATGCGTTATGATCATAAGAACACCAAACTCTCTGAGATAAACAAATAGCTGGTCAAGCGTACTAGGAACCCGTATACCCTGGTAAGAAAATTGCCAGATGAATGTGCCAGGGCAGTTAGCAGTAGGTGATCGTCGAGGACGACAACATTGTCCAGAAAAGCTAAGTTATAAGAACAAACTCTCTGCAATTAGGTTTTTGAGCTTCTCTTTTTTTACTCGATAACAATGTTCGATTTTCGTGACTGCCTTTTTTTGTTAATTCATATTCAGAACATCAGTGAACTATGACAGTGAACATTTATTCCTAGCATTTTATATCCCACCCCTATGTAAAGCCACAAGTGAAGATGTAGAGGACAAAACGCATAGAAAGATGCTGGAAAATCTTGCTGCTAACTAAAGCGTCATGCATGATATAACAAAAGGCACCATAAGTTTTTTGTTTGTACCATTGGACCCTAAGAAATGTAACACGTGTTGGGAAGTTCATATGTGCACAGATAAGAACGATCACAAGGAATAACGGTGCTGAAACTTACAACAAGAAGCTTTGATTTGTTATTCCAGCCTCTTTGAAGGGTCATCTGGCTTAGTCTCAAACCCAGTACCTGCACCAAATGCAAATCAGGTAAGCAGTAGAACTCCAGAATCCTGTCTAGCTGTCTACAATATCATGACGGGTCTTCAGAAAAAGGAACTGAGAAACTGGCAGAAGATAGAAACATACTTTTCCCATGAACTCCAACAGCTCGTTGTTAGCTTCCCCACGGGCTGCAGGTGCTGCTACTGTGACTCGAACATCATCAGCATTCACCCCTGAAAAAATAACCCAACATCAGCATTACTTGAATGGCCATGCGACTCTGCAAACAGCAGTAGTATGTGAATAACAGAAACCCCGCAACGCAATGGCTCAAATTACAGTGTCTAGCAGGATTCATTGCGAAATAGAAACTAAAAATTAGGTTACATTACACTAGTCCAACCGGATGCCTATTCAAATCATTCTCCTTAGTCAAGATGATCAAAATCAGCAACCATCGACTAAATAACAATGGCCTGAACAACAAGCGTCTCGTTACAAAAAAGAGTGCTACCGATAGATAGCTTATAGTTACACTCTGTTAGGAAAAAGTAAAGTAAATGATAGAAAGACTGACGAGTTATAGCCGAGCGCTGAGCACGGTCCTCGACCTCTATGGCAACTTGTACCAGCCCGCCTTCAAGCTGGGATATGCAGGGAGGCACCGGAGCATCCTGCAATAAACTCCCACTCAACCACACTTACACCTTCCTTTCAACAAACAATTCAACAGAAACAACCCCCAAAGGCCTGACCTGTGGGTTGGTTTCAGCAGCAACAGTACTAAGAGAACCGTCGAGAACATACACAAAAGAGGTGGATTCCACGTCTTCCTCCGCACGGTAACAAACAAACAGCTCGCAGCCCAAGCAGTTCATCCGGAACTGCTTCTCCAGCTTCCCTTCACCCCTGTGAAAAACCACACACACACAAAAACCACAATTCCATTGACAAAACAGTTGAAAAAATAACGAGACCACCGCAGGGGATCGGATCAGATTGGATTGGCTCAAAATATATTGAAACCGTACCGTTTGAGGAGAACCTTCCCAGCCTCGCTGACGTTGAGGCGGGCGAGGTGTTTCGTCTTGTCCAAGACGTACGCGCGGTCGGTCTTCCGCCTCGGCATTTTCTGGAGCTGCGTATCTTGCAAAGAAACCCTAAAACCCTAAGTACTCACTCAAAATACAAATTAACACACAAATCCAATATTAATTAATTAATTAGAGAACGAGCGAGGGAGGGAGGGAGAGGAAACCTGTGATGAGGACATGGGAGCTGCAGTGCTTGCAGTAATAAACGAAGAGGTCGGAGTCGGGGCCGTCCGGCGCCGCGTCCTCGCTCGAGTACGTGTGTGTCGTCCTCTTCGGCATCTCCGGTTAGGTTTGTTGGGGGATTTGTGGTTGCGGCGGTTAACGAGAGAGCTCCTCCGTCCGGTGACGGTTACTACGCACGCAGTCGTCGGGCAAGTGCTCTCCCCTTCGAACGCCGGCGTTTCTCTCTCTGGACTCGTCGTCTTTAACGGCTCCCAAGTTCTTATTTCGGGCCTTGTTGCTCAATGAATGTATAATGCTATGTTCTTCTTACTATATTTTATAAGGAAAATTTTACTTTTAGTACTTGTAGTTTTAAAATTGTTAATTTGGTCCGAGGATATTTTTTATTAAAAATCTATTTCTTATTTTTTAATTTTTAAAAATTTAATGTCTACTTTGTTTCATTTAGAACTATTTAACAAATTATTTTTTCAAATTATTATTAGGTAGTTACAGTTTTTAAGAATATACAAAATTATGTGGCTAAAAAATTGTCACAAAATTTTTTTTTACTACAAAATATTCAATTTACGTAGTTACAAAATATAAATAACGATATTAACATACTTTTTCACACCAAATCATAACAACATATTGTCTGATCCCCATATGATAACTGTCTCGATCTGAATAAAAAAAGTCCATCACACCCACACCATTCATACCAAAAACTTTTACTCTATAAAACTATCCGTTGATTAGGGTTAGCAAAAAAAACAGCAGTTGCCTGTTCCTAAGTCCTAACCAAAATAATTCAAATCCAAAACTAGTTCCAAAGCGAGTTGGCTCTCTTATGTTCCTTAAAATGGTTCTCGGCTCTCATTGTTTAGTGCCGAACCTTATGACCCAATCCAGTTACCCACCCCCCTGGCCTTGATTATCTAATTTGTAACCAAACATTGTGTCATTATTCACTGTGTAATATATATGATCCTACTTCCCTTCTACCAGCTTCCCATTCTAACTTGGAGCCTACAACGGCTTTTTACATTAACGAGCTAAAATGTTTCACTCAAAAGTTCAAAACGTGCCCCGGAAATCCTTTTAAAATGGCAAGTCTTGTAGGGTTATAACTGAAGACGAAATAGGTATAATAACATAGCACAACGAAGCAAAATTCATATGGTAATCTGAGTGTCGGGACGAAAGTTCACAACTCATGAACAGCACATTTTATATGGTCATGGGCTAATAAGAAGAGGGAAACGGTCACTAGCAGCTCTCCCCAGCACCCTCTGAAGACAGAAGAGAGGCCGTGCGCATATTCCATGCCCTCGCGACCCCGATTTCTGCAACGGCATTAAATGAAAACAAACTCCATTAGTCATATCGTTCACAGATGGGTCGAGCGACCCAGGTTTGCACAGTTCAGATTGTGTTAAAAGCAGATGCACAGCTATGACAACCTTCGAGGAGGGTTAACAACTACTTACAGATTTTGTTGAAAGCTACAATGTCGCAGCTCTGGACATACTCGTTAATTGGTTCAGCTGTAAGTACCTCCTCAATGAGATCGTCTACTGAAACGAGGTCATCAACAATAGTAAGCATAATTTGCAGTTTCTTGATTCCGTATCCAACTGGCATCAGCTTGGATGCTCCCCAAAATAGCCCTTCCATCTTGACGCTCCTTACAGCTTCCTCCAGTTTCTTCATGTCAGTCTCGTCATCCCATGGTTTGATATCCAACAAGACAGAAGACTTTCCAGCTGACAAGAAAATAAGAAATGAAAAAAATGCATAAATACAACAATTCTGATGCCCTTCATGTGTTGAAGGGAACATAACAACCAGCAAGCACACAAGAGAGGCTTACACTCTTTCTTTTTGGTAGATTTCACAGAAGCTGCACGCTCTTCTGCGGCCTTCTTTTCCTCTTCGGTCTCTTCCCCAAACAGATCCACGTCAGAATCATCATCGTCATCGGCCGCAGCCTAAAATCATAGATGGGTTCCACAAATTAAGAGCCGATACAAGTATTAGTCAGACAAAGTGAAAATGCAAATAGGGCTCCATTTCAAAAGTTTGTTCTTGGCCAAAACAGGTCCCAATAAAAATTCAAGCAAAAATATGAAGGGAATAACGGACAAAACACAACAGCAAAAGAGAAGACAGATGCTTGCCTTAGAGTCACTGGTCGGAGGTGTTGCAATTGCCTCTTCTGGGGCAGATCCTTCAATAGTGACACCAGAACCTTCTTCCGAAACCCCACTAACCAAGAAGCCACGAAGACAACAACCCCAGCAATTATTCACCAGCAATCAAAGTACTGCTTTAAGGAGGAAGCAATGCAAATCCACACGAGAACTCACGAGATCCTCAAGAGAGCATCAATGTGCTTGTACCAACGGCTCACATTCACGTATTCAGCCGATGGGGAACTCGGGAGAGCAGAGTACACGGTAAGATCATCCTTGGAAGCCTGGTAGCTAAAAAATCCAAGAACCCGAAAGTCACGAATACGATAACGAGATGGCAACAATCAGAAAAACAAAGGCGAACGCGACCCACCCCGAGATGTAGCTGCGGGTCAGGAGGTACTCATCGAGCTTCTTAAGTCCGGCATCGGACCCGAGACCATGGAACGCAACCGCCATTGCTAATTTCTTCCTCCATGGATCGATTAAAAAAACACGGATCAAACCCAAATCAAACAAAAGAAACCCTACAATACCCAAAACCCTAATTCTAAATCCACAAAGTTGAAACCGCCGGTGTAAAATCGAGGTATTAGAATTAGCAAAAGATGAAAACTTTAACTGAATTAAAAATTTAGAGAAAAAAAAATACAAATATGAGCGTGTGGCCGCGGGTGGGCTCACCGGTGCTGAGGAGGAGGAGGAGGAGGAGGAGGAGGGTACGATTTTTTTTTTTTAAGTTAAAAAAAATTATAAAGGGTGGTCTTAATTTATAGTTATAGATTTTGTGATCCTATGTTTCGCGGTGCACCCATGGAATTTATTTTATTTTTATTTTCAAAACTATTTAATAAGTTGTTGGAGGACATTTAGATCTTGTTTGAGAACCCTTGAATAAGTGGGAATTTGATTCCATTTCCCAAGTTTCGGTTAGGGTGACCTCTTTGGAATTTTTTAGAATGTGTATTGAATTTTTTTTTATAGAATTATCTGTAATTTTTTAAAAATAAATAATATGTAAATACTCATTTTTCTATTCTTTATAAATTGACTCCAAATGTTAATGTACTTTCACACATAATCTAAATTTCTATGTTTTTTTTACTTTTGTTTCTTTACTATAGATCCAAACAATCCTAGCTCTCATAATTTTAAACCATTTTATTATCTTTCTTTTCCAAATTATGATGATTTGTATCATATTGCACCATACGATCATAGAGGATAATCGAGACACATATATTTGTTATTATGATCTGACTAAATTTCTTAATAGGACACTAAGACGACATAAAAAATATGATGGACAACGTGCCGAGTTCTCTACTGAATGAATTAGAGACTTATCTACTTATATGAGCATCAGGGAAGAATTATACAATATACATGTTCATAAGGTTGGTTGAGCATATTTGACAAAATTTGAAGATGGTAGTTAATTTTTAATTTGCATTATTTTTTAATAATTTATCATTTCACATACTCTCCATTAACTCAAATTATTTATATTTATTATTTAATTTTATTCATGAAATTTTATTCATTTATTTTTAAAATTAAAATTTTAATACAAATTACAAAATTTACATTTATATTTATAAAAAATTTACAAGTTTATAAAATAGTATTAGATAATATGTGGATGCGAGAAAAATTAAAGTTAATTGAATTGATGATATAAATAAGAGACATATTAATTATTTATTGATTGTGAATAAATTAGGATATGACTATGAATGTAGGTAGAAATTGTGTAAAATGAATTGAGTTAATGTGGATTAATAAAAAAATAATTATTTATTATGATGATTGGCTAATTTGAGGATGTGGTACCAATAGTCTAAATAATTTCCTAAGAATGATTAAGCAATCAAATCCTCATTTTCATTTGATTTCTATGTAAAAATGTCGTTTCGACTTATGAAATCGAATCATTTTGAATAAGTACACATCAAACATTTCATCAAATTAACTAATCAAATTTAAATTGAGTAAGACTTTAGTGACAATTTTTTTTTGTCACGAGCAAGTTTGTTAGGAAAAAGAAATTGGCTTTCCAAATATCCCATACCACTCTTCATAACAATAAAGTAAATAAAGAATCCATATTTGTAATAAAATTCACAAGGATTGAATATCAGTGGTTTGTGTGAGGAAAAAAAAAGCAAAGGAACAAAACAAGAAAGGAGAGAGAGAGAGAGAGAGAGAGAGAGGAGAAGGAAGGGAAGAAACCAGAGACATGGTTTCAACTAGAAGAAGTGGATCTCTGTCTGGTAACAGCAACAACAGCAAGAGATCTCCCTCCTCCTCCGAGGATAAACCTCCTTCTCCTAAACGCCTCAAGGTTCATTTATTTTCTTTGTTTTTCTTAAAAAAATATTTCTCCTTTTGTTGAGCTTGGGAGATGTTCATTTCTTGGATTTTTTTTTATTTTTTTTCGTTAATTTTTGGTTTTTTTTGGAGTTTGTTAGGGGGAGAATGGTGGCGCCTCGGAGACGCCGACGCCGGCGGATAATCCAAAGGAGCTGACTTCGCCTCCGGCTTCCGACGATCCGGCGGAATGCGTCGATGGAGACGCCGGAGAGGCTGACGCAACAGCGAAGAGTGAAGCCGCTCCCGCGGTGGATGTGGTCGAGCCGATCCCTGGAGGTTAGCTAGCTCCTCGTGGATGAAGTTTGCATCTTTTGTAATTATTGACTTTTAATGTTCTAATGGATTTGGGTGTTTTCGATGTGGGAGGAAGGTTCCACTCCAGTTGTAGTGGAGAAGCCGAGGAGCGCATTCTCGCCTTTTTGTATCCTTCAGAAGCACAGCTCAGGTTTTGAGACATCCGCGCCTTGGTGTAAACTTCTTTCACAATCGGCACAGGTTCGTTTGAGCTTTCTCCGTGTTTGGATTGGTGAATTGTGCACGTTTTTCCGGGATTGAGTTCTTGCTTGGTGAGTGCTTTGCTTAAATTGACTCACTTTTTTGTTTTTCCCTGTGTTCATTCAGAATCAGAATGTTAGTATTTGTACGTCAAGCTTCACCATTGGGTCCGGAAAACAGTGCAATTTCCAGTTGAAGGATCAGAACTTGAGTAACAATATCTGCAAGATCAGGCACACTCAGGTATTTGGTACTTCATTGGTTGATGTCATTTGTGAACTCTTTAATACGAACTTGGACATGGGTTTGCTTGTAAGTTACGGATAGTGTCAGAGCTAGCATGCATGGTCGATTTTCTTGTTTCATTTTCTTCCTTCGGGTGGCGAGCTCCTTAAAACGAACATGCAGTTTAAGTACTCATTGTTTTTGGACATGCTCAGTGCGATGGAACTCCTGTAGCTGTGATAGAGAGCTTGGGGAGATCTGTACAAGTGAATGGAGAGATTCTCAAGAAGAATACGACCCGCTACCTGAACTCAGGAGATGAGGTCGTCTTTGGTTTGTTGGGGAAGCATGCCTACGTATCCTTTTATTTTACACCAAGTGTTTTCCGTGAATGTAGAACGTGCTATTTCATTGGTTGTTCTGGCAGTGGCATCGTTTCGTTCCATTCATCTTCACTTTTTGGAACTTCCTTAATCTTTTTTGCGAAGATATTTCAGCAAGTCACGAGTGATGTTTCAGTTAAGGGGGCAGAGGTCCCTATTAGCGCGGGAAAACGTGTCCACGAGCGGAGATCTGGTGATCCTTCAGCTGTTGCCGGGGCATCCATATTAGCATCTCTTTCAAGTCTGAGGCAAGATTTATCACGGTGGAAGTCTCCAGGTCAGAGCACTGGTAAAATCCACCCAGGAATCGAGGAGCCTGCTCATTCTGCTGTTCAGGATGGGATGGAGATTGAGCTTGATGGCTTGGAGATCAATTCATCATTAAACCTGGGAAATGATAAGGTAGAGGATGGTGGATTGATAGGCAAGCGCCATCCTAGTGACTGCAACCAGGATTCAGGCATAGAAGTGGGAAATGTAAGACTGTTTAGGTTGAATGATTTGACCTACGCCTTCTTTGTAATTTTCCAACTATGGCACTCATAAATTGAGCGTTGCCCTTTTGATCAGACACCTGAGGAAAGAAACGCGTGGACCAGAGATCTTCAGTCAGCTTCAACAATGGGGATGACACAGCGACGTGAAGTTTTGAAGGAAAACATTCGTGCAGGAATTCTTGATGGCAAAAGCACAGAGGTTTCTTTTGAAGAATTCCCTTACTATTTGAGGTATGATAATGTGTTTCCTTGTAATGCTTTTCCTTTGTTAGTTAGGAACATAGACAAAAGCCGCTTCTTCATTACACTGCAATGCTGCTTCAAAGAAAAACTAGATTGCGGCTGCCACATGCTTTTCATTCTGAGTGAGCTGCTTAAGAGAGTAGGCGAGTGGAAGTGTGTTAAAGTATATATGGACTTGGTGAACTAATGGACAGAAGTAGATAGTTAGAACTTAGAGCCACATGGTAGTTTCCGTGAGATATATGGAGAGAGACTATGTCATACTGAACGTGTATCTAAGAGCATATATGTGAAAGTGAGACAATTTGGTGGTTGGCAGAAGCAGAATATGCATCCCTTCAGTTTGTTCTGTGCAGATCTTTCAATTGATTCTCTCTGATACATCAATAATTTTGTGGACGTTGTACCTTCTTAATGCAGCGAGAATACAAAAAATGTCCTCATTGCTGCGTCATTTATTCACTTGAAGCATAAGGAACATGCGAAATACACTTCAGACTTAACTACTGTCAATCCGCGGATTTTGCTTTCGGGGCCAGCAGGTTTGTTTTCATTTGCTTGCTCTCTCTTTTTCCGGTGAGAAATGGAAGGATTTATTAAGAGACGACCCTTGTTCATGTGATAGAGGGAATACATGTTGTTCCTGCCATTCAAAAACCCTCCTATACCTTTCGACAAAGAAAAACCCTCATATCCCCATTTGTCAGGGGCTTGTATACTATGTAGGCTGCATTCTTTGTTTGGGAATTGATGCTTTAGTTTTGAACTCGTTTTCAGGTTCTGAAATATATCAGGAAATGTTAGCTAAGGCTCTTGCTAACTTCTTTGGTGCAAAATTGCTTATATTTGACAGCCATTCTATCTTGGGGGTAAGCTTTAGCTGTTCGGTTTAAATTTGATTCCGTTACACCTGTTGGTATATGGACTCAAGTGGGTGGTTCTCAATTGTGGATGTTTAGAGTCTGTCTTCAAAAGAAGCCGAGTATCTGAAAGACGGTAGCACTCCCGAAAAATCTTGCACTTGCGCTAAAGAAAGCCCCTCGTTGACAGACTTGTCAAAGGGAATCAATTCATTGTCTGGTGAAGTAGAGATGCCTAACTCCTCAAATGCACCCTCTACTTCTGGTCACAAATTGCTACCCAAGCTTGATGTTGATGCGATGCCCGCTTGCTCAGGCACATCTCGAAATGCTCTTTTTAAATTAGGTATAAGTGTGCGAAATTATCTCTGGAAAATATATGATCTTGTATTTGAAAGAGATATTAAGAAATTTCGACTCTTATGATTGCAGGCGACAGGGTAAGGTTTATGGGTCCAGCTTCAAGTGGCTTGTACGAAGTATCTCCATCAAGGTATAAATGCAAGTGCATAAATAGTAACTTTTAATTCTTCCTTTTTAACTTCACATTTTTCACCGTTTGTACCAGTCTTTATTCCTTTCTCTGTGATTTTTAATTCTTGATCTTGATACAGAGGCACTGAATAGTTCATAGGTTGTTCCGACTAGCTTCTTGTGTTAGTCAGTTGTGACATGTCTCTTGTAATTGGTCAATACATCTGCTTCCACTCAATGTCGTCCCAGTTAGACACGAGTGACGGAAGCAAGAAGTGGAAACCTTCGAACTCCTGTCTTCTGAATGATGTAGACACATTGGGCACTGGTTTATGATATGTCGAGAAGAATCTTATTTTTGGAAGTGCAGCTTTGTTAGTTTTAGAGTTGGGAATCAAATTTGTGCATGTATAACATTTTCAAGTTATGGTGTTGGATAATATATTCTTCTGCTGTGTGAGATACAATATGTCCAATGAAGCTTCAGCTTCGTATTAGATACTACATGCACAAATGGGAAGAAGGGGACAACAGGTGAAAGCTGGGACTATATTTATGAGATATCTGAGTACTGATGTTTCATTGATGTGCAGGGGTCCACCCTACGCGATTCGTGGCAAGGTTATATTACTTTTTGAAGACAATGCTTCAGCTAAAATTGGTGTGAGATTTGATAAACCCATACCCGACGGGGTAGATCTTGGAAATAACTGTGAGAATGGGCATGGTTATTTCTGTAATGGTAATGTTGGCGACAATTCTATTGAATTCTATATGAACTTTTCTCGTGATTTTCCGTCTAAAGTGTGCATCTCAACTTCTCTATCAGGATCCGATCTCCGCTTGGAGACTACTGGTGTAGACGATCTAGACAAGTTGCTCATCAACACATTGTTTGAGGTACCAAAATGAGCATTTTGTTGATTATGTTTTGTCGTTGGCATCTCATTTTCCCCTTGAATTTTTTTAAATATTTTGTTGATCATTTTGTTAACAGGTCATACACACCGAGAGCCGAAATTCTCCTTTTGTTTTGTTCATGAAAGATGCTGAGAAGTCGGTTGTAGGGAATTCAGATACATATTCAACTTTCAAAAGCAGATTTGAAAAGCTACCTGATAACGTGGTAGTCATTGGGTCACACACACAAAATGACGCCCGCAAGGAAAAGGTTAGTCTTTTGACTAATGTCAGAGAGCTGATAAACATTTTTATAATCTTGTCTTCTCCTTGAATTTGCGATAGTTGTAGCCAGCCCCTTATACATACTTTATCCTTTTGGTCGATTCTTGTGTTTATTCACTTTTTCTCTTTGCAGGCCCATCCTGGTGGTCTTCTTTTCACAAAATTTGGTAGCAACCCAACTGCTCTTCTTGATTTGGCTTTCCCGGTAATCTCTCTCTTCCAAACTCTCTTTTTTGTTTTTTTTAGTATTGTCATTTCCTGCTGTTTCCGTATCGGTGTAACTTTCTGTTAATTGACAGTTTCTCGGATTCTGTTCTCTGTTTTGGTTCATCTTATAAAGAGAGAAATGAAAACTGAATGCTAATGACTTCAACTGCACTGCTGTCCAAAAAATAGCATTCTATTCCTTGCACTGTTAGGTCATCGTTATGATGCTTCTTGCCGTCGTTTACCCACGCGAGCGCTCACTCACTCACACCAAATTAGGGCTGTATTTCACTATTTTGGTAATGTGGTATCTTGGGCTTTGAGGAGTTGTTTTGCTTAAATAGTTTTGTATAGTGGCTAGAAATTGAGGTTGTTTCTACATTACGCAAGTACAAATGTAGCAGAGTACTACAGATTCACTCCCGTGCAGTTTTTTAAAAGGTTATTGGTTGGAAAAGGAATTTCTTGAAGTAACTTGGTCTTTTTCCTTCACTGAATAATGAGTTTGACCTGTTCTATGTATCAGGATAGTTTTGGAAGAATTCATGACAGAGGGAAGGAAGTACCCAAGGCTACAAAGCTCCTAATGAAGCTATTTCCAAACAAAGTAGCGATACACTTGCCACAGGTCTTGGTTATCGACGTTGCTCTATTTTTTCATGCTTTGCCCTGTCACCTCATTTCCAGATCTTTATGACTTAATGTGGGAATGGTAAGTAAGCTGATCAGGCTTACAATTTATCCTTGCAGGATGAGGCACTTCTATCATCTTGGAAGCATCAATTAGATCGAGATGCCGAGACTCTTAAAATGAAGGCAAATGTGAACCATTTACGCACTGTGAGTGATCTTTCTTGCATTGTACATTGAATAAGACAATACTTAATGAAGCAATATTTTTGCTCTAACTATGGAGTACTTAATTGCAAAATACTAAACCTTGATTGGGGTAGTTCCCAAGGGTATTTTCGTGTGCCATGTGCAACTTTGTCATTAGTGCTGATCTTGAAACAAACAAGCAGTTTTTAAGTTACTTGATGCTCAAGCTGGCTAAATACGTATCTTTTCTCAATCAACTGGAGTTGCTGTTATCATAGAGAAGAAGTCACCCCTTCACTTGGTCCCAAAATATGGTTCATTAACAAGAACTAATCCAAATCGGTCCTTCCCATGGTTATTGTACCAATAAATAAGTACCTTGTTAATGTGAAATCTTGATAGAATTGAAAAAAAGCAAGTAGCAAGTCCCATGTCAAAAACTACAATTTTTTTGCCAGGATTAGCAAGGATTTGCAAATAGAAGGGTGAATGCCACAACCAGTCAATAAATTGTTAAGGGTTACATAAAAGCCAAACTAAGCAATAAAATACCATGTATGCTGAAAGACTTGGTGGTTCACCTCAAATTTTTTGCTTTCTCTATCACTGAAACTTTTGTTTCAGTTAACACCCTTTTATCTTTTCATTTCAAGTTTAACATATTCGTGTTTACTTTTGTCGTGAGGCATTGTATTCAAGTCGCAGAACCATTTAAGAGCTTTATGTCTTTGTTGGTGCATGTGTGCTCATAATGAAACTTGTGATAAACTTTTTGTCAAACATTTTTAGGTACTAAGTAAGGTTGGGATGGAATGTGAAGGACTTGAGACACTGTGCGTAAAGGACCAGACGTTTACCAATGAAAGTATGTCTTTTTGTCTGTTTGCTTGTCCTTGTTCAAAAGTTGGCTTTCCCTACTCATCTATGATACATACGATATTCTGTGCATTGCAGCCGCTGAAAAAGTGATTGGATGGGCTTTAAGCCATCATCTAATGGCGAATCCTGATGCTGACCCCGAGGCAAGGCTTGCTTTGTCCAGTCAGAGGTACTTGGCAGATCAGTTGATTTTTTTCTCGCTAAATTACTAGCTGAGTTGCTAGTTATTTTGATGGGTGAAATTATACGATGACAATATTCTGGCAGCATCCAGTACGGTATAGGGATTTTGCAGGCTATTCAAAATGAATCCAAAAGCTTGAAGAAGTCGCTCAAGGTAGTTACAAGTCTTCGATTAATATTTGCAAACAATTGGTATTGTGGAACAAGTTTCTGTCTTAGTAGTTTCTACTAATCTGTCAAGATGGTAATTCGGCTAAACAGGATGTTGTGACGGAAAATGAGTTCGAGAAGAGACTTCTGGGTGACGTTATTCCTCCTAGTGATATTGGAGTCACATTTGATGATATTGGTGCTCTTGAGAATGTCAAAGATACTTTGAAGGAATTGGTGATGCTTCCTTTACAGAGGCCGGAACTTTTCTGCAAAGGGCAATTAACCAAGGTTTGATGTCTCTCCAATGTGCTACGCAGGACATTTCACTTAACTGATAATTTTTTTTTTAAGTTCAATAGTCGTATTAATTGGTTTTCTTACAATGTGCAGCCTTGCAAGGGGATCCTATTATTTGGACCTCCCGGGACCGGGAAGACTATGCTTGCAAAGGCTGTGGCTACTGAAGCTGGTGCCAATTTCATCAACATCTCTATGTCAAGCATTACATCAAAGGTTTGCAATCACCACGAAAAGATTCAATTCCTAGCCTGGTCTCGTGGTTCAACTGATGCTAACATTTTCCCTTCTTGCAGTGGTTTGGTGAGGGTGAGAAGTATGTCAAAGCCGTCTTCTCTCTTGCTAGTAAAATTGCCCCTAGTGTTGTCTTTGTTGATGAGGTAAGCTCTTCGAATCATCAAGTATTTGTTTTTGTTTGAGTCTGATTCACCAACACAGTCCAAAGTTGTCGCTTTTATGTAGGTTGACAGTATGTTGGGAAGGAGAGAAAATCCCGGAGAACACGAGGCTATGCGCAAGATGAAAAATGAGTTTATGGTAAACTGGGATGGTCTACGTACAAAGGATACCGAAAGGGTCTTAGTCCTTGCTGCCACGAATAGACCCTTTGACCTTGACGAGGCGGTAATAAGGAGGCTGCCAAGAAGGTAAATTTCGATCCGGTCATTTGCGTTTTCTTTGTTGTGCTCTGTTCTTCCCTAATCCACGTGCATGTCCCACCTCAGGTTAATGGTGAATCTTCCGGATGCACCAAATCGGGCCAAGATACTCAAAGTCATTTTGGCGAAGGAGGATTTATCCTCGGATGTTGGTTTTGATGCAATTGCTAATATGACAGATGGATATTCCGGAAGCGATTTGAAGGTTTGAGCTCTTGTTTCTTCTGTTAATAGGCAAAAGGGTGGCTATAATATTCTTATTTACACTTTCCCATTTTACTGCAGAACCTTTGTGTAACAGCGGCCCACCGGCCGATCAAAGAGATACTTGAGAAGGAAAAGAAGGTGCGATTGGGTTTTCTCTTCATTTCGCGACTTAAATGCTATATCCTTTGGTCCTTTCTCAGCATACCTTGTCAATGACAGGAGCGCGCTGCAGCGCTAGCGGAAGGGAAACCTCCCCCGGCTTTAAGTGTTAGTACCGATATCCGGGCTTTAAACATGGAAGACTTCAGACACGCTCATGAAACGGTAAAAACATCGTGATCGGCATCGGCCTCTTCTTCTTAACTCTTCCTTACCCCCTGTTTCCCATGGCTGATGATTTATAGCTTGTCCCCGTCAGGTGTGTGCGAGTGTTTCTTCGGAGTCGGTTAACATGACGGAGCTCTTACAGTGGAATGAACTCTATGGCGAAGGTGGTTCCAGGAGAAAGAAGGCTCTGAGCTATTTTATGTAAATTGTCCTTCTCTGTACAAAAGCGCCTCAAATAGAGTTTTGTTCTTCTGTCTGTCGTGTCATAAAAGCCCGTGGCCTTGTAATTTTGATCGATCTGTAAGAATATATTAAGATGAAGAAGGTATAGGTTTTGCTAAGTTATGCTGCAATTCTTTCTAGGTCCCCCTCCGCGGATTCATGTTAATCCTAAGGAAATGAGATTAGAATAAGAATAAGAGAACAATAATGTGTGAACAATTTGTATTTCCTTATTTATAGTGATTCTTTCATTTGCTTGTCATAATTCACACACTTGCTGTGTCAAGAAATGGCCATTTCATTAGACTACAGTTTGAGGTTCCTTTTAAAGAAAGGTACTTCTTTGATTCACCGGGACTGACACACGGCTCTGTTGTGTGTACACTATTGATTGTTGATTTAGAGGAGATTTGGACCGTAGATTTAGAAGGATTTGGACGATCACGGATCGCGTGTACATATGTGCACACGGGAGAATTGTGTGTACTCTTTAACTTTTTTGATAATGGGAACTGCTAATGATATATGAGGGGAATGGATTGGGTACATAATGTTCAACAGTAAAGCGAATTATGCTTATATTTTTTTATGCTATATCGACATTTTTTAATATGATAATAACATGTTTATTTTTGTATTTTTTCTTTCGAAAATGACTTTTTTTTTTAATATGATATTGATTCGACTTGATTCTTCTTACTTTCATCATATGATTTTTGTTAAAAAAACTCTCGTGTATTTTTAATTTTTGTGATAGTCATAATTTTTTCATGTGGTACTAGTCCGTATGAAATTTTTTTATTTTAATCCCATTTTTAGATTTTTTTTTTCAATAAAAATTGTCTTTACTATTCAAAAAATATCATTTTTAACTCAATTCACACAGTATGTATGTGAGAAGATCGCTTTAAAAAATACACATGACACTTGTCCGAGGACAGGTGCTAAAACTAATTACAGTGAAAGCAAGAAATTTCGTCAAAGATTATATATATATAAAAGATGGTTAGAAAAATTTACAAAAAAATAATCTTAATCATTTGGAAAAAAAGTTTCCAACAAAAATCCTTAAATTCTAATAAAATTCTAGAATATAGATTTCGGTTAAAATGTCAAATATCCGCACCAGATTGGACCTCTTGTTAAATTAGCTGCAGTTACTTGAAGGGGCGGATAAAGAGAAAAAAGAAGCGACCCGATCCAAAAACTTAAAGAGAGAAGAGATCTCTAACTTAAAAAGAAGGGAAACGAGAAACTCAAAATAATTAGTAAGTTGAAGCGGCGGTTAGGAGGATGGCGGATCCGATCCCGACCCGATCGGCGGCGACGGACCTGTTCTCCGATCCGATGGGGGACACGCCGCCGTGGTTCAAGCCCAGCGTCTTCCTCTCGCCTGACTTCGATCCGGAGTCCTATATCTCCGAGCTCCGGACCTTCGTCCCGTTCCCGACGCTACGGTCGGAGCTTCAGTCGCACCTGGCGTCCCTCAACCACGAGCTCGTCGACCTCATCAACCGCGACTATGCTGACTTCGTCAACCTCAGCACCAAGCTCGTCGACGTCGACTCCGCCGTCCTCCGGATGCGCGCCCCTCTCCTCGAGCTCCGGGACAAGATCGTCGCCTTCCGCAATGCCGTTGAGGCCTCCCTTGTCGCGCTCTCTGACGGCCTTCGCCAGAGATCCGAGGCCGCTGCGGCCCGTGAGGTCCTCGAGCTGCTCCTTGACACCTTCCACGTTGTCTCCAAGGTGAATGCCTTATTTGAAACCGCTAGATCTTGTAGAGATGAGTTCGGATTGAGAGCTAGGGTTTGTTAAGGGAGTGTAATGGTGAATGTAGGTTGAGAAACTGATCAAGGAGCTGCCTAGTGTGCCGGCTGATTGCTTGAACTCGAGCGGAGATGCAAATTTGAACGAGAGGAACTCAATGAGCAACGGAACGGCCGTGCAACCTTTGGAGAACGGGGCAAATGTGAGAGAGACGCAGAGCGTGCTTCTGGAGAGGATTGCCAGTGAGATGAACCGGCTCAAGTTCTACATCACTCATGCACAGGTCCTTTTTGATCGGTGTTGTGTCTCAGTAGATGTGATAGATTCAGTTTCTTTTGCTTGCTCATGTTTTTCTTCTCTGTTTTGCCAGTACAGAACCTTCCTTTTATCGAGAACATGGAGAAGAGGATACAGAACGCGGGCACGTTGCTGGACGCTAGCTTGGGACATTGTTTTGTGGATGGGCTAGAACGCCGGGACGAAAGCGTGATCTTCAACTGTTTGCGGGCGTATGCTGCAATTGAGAATACTACGAGCGTGGAGGAAATTTTTCGCACTACTGTAGTGTCTCCGGCCATACAGAAAATAATTCCACATGGACCATCGGGTGTCGTTGCTGGAGCATCTTCTGGGGGACTTGAAAAAAATTATGAAGCCATCAAGGAATTTATTGAGAGAGATTGTAAATTCCTTTTAGAAGTTTCTTCTAGAGGTGAGTGCAGTACATTCCCTGTTCCAGATCTTAGGATGTCCTCTGTTCGAAATACTTATGCTGCTCCTGCAATCCCTGTCGCCCTTTAGCCTGTACTAGTCTTCACATCATGGCTATACTTCTTCCTAGTCTGTGGTGGTTTACGTTGAGACTAGGTAATGCTGTTACTTAGATTTGAGGGCTGTGATCATTAGAACGATGTCAGTGTAGGTACATGTTGCATACTGACTTTTCGGTTTGGCTGTGAGAATGAAGCGAAAAAAAAATACTCTTCGTCTATCATTCCATGTCTTT
Organism: Hypericum perforatum; assembly: GCA_012979155.1. Lineage (NCBI taxonomy): Eukaryota > Viridiplantae > Streptophyta > Magnoliopsida > Malpighiales > Hypericaceae > Hypericum > Hypericum perforatum. The sequence goes on from SOPF01027845.1 coordinate 21,523, forward strand.
CCACTGTTCCTTAAGACTTAGCCGTCAAAGGGGAAAATCTTGTGTTCTTTCCTTTTCCAGATTTGAAAAATAATTACAATCTTGACCCCATCCTCGATAGAAAATTGCTGAATTCGTTCATCTATTTTTGTCTTTTCAGAAAACTCAGGTTTGCATGTATTTGATTTCTTGGCCAACTCAATCCTAAAAGAGGTTCTATCAGCAATTCAGAAAGGAAAGCCTGGTGCCTTTTCACCTGGAAGACCAACTGAGTTTCTAAAGAACTATAAATCAAGCTTAAATTTTCTCGCTTTTCTTGAAGGTATTATAAGACACAATTTCTCTTATTTGTTTGGTTGCGGGAAGAAACATTAGTTTAGTTTCGAATTATCATTCAAGTTTGCAGTGATAGCTGCATAACTATATTCTGTATGTTCGTTATAGTTATAACATTCAATTGTCATGCAAGGCTGTTGTCCATCCAGATCTGCTGTTTCTAAATTTCGGGGGGAAGCTGTGTATGCGGATTTCTTGAAACAATGGAATATTGGTGTTTATTTCTCATTGAGGTATGCACAATTTTATATTTAGCCAACAATAATGAAGTGCATGTGCCACGTGATTTGACTTTATAATTTCCGCTGAACTTCCTTTTGCTAACCGTTAGTTGTCTCTGCAATTGACTCAGATTTCAAGAAATAGCTGGGGCTTTAGATTCAGCACTAGCATCGACAAGTCTTGTTCCTGTCCAACATTCAGATACTAATGATGACACCTCCTTAACATTAAAGCAAAGCATAACCCTTTTTGAAAGCATGAGAGCTTGCTGGTCTGAGGATGTTCTTATTCTCTCTTGCTCTGATAAGTTCCTTCGCTTGTCCTTGCAGCTTCTTTCCAGGTTGGTTCATTGCTCGACTAGTTTTTCTCTTGGGGACTCGTTATGTTATTTTTTCTGTTCTCAACTTTATGTACAACTTTGAAAAATGATTCTCTCTTCTGGTTTATGGATCTTATTAGATACTCAAACTGGATATCATCTGGACTATCTGCTCGAAAGATGGTTGATGGCTCAACTCCTGGATGTGAATGGGCCACTTCGGCTGTTCCTGATGACTTTGTTTATGTACGTAAGACAGTTGTCCCTGCAGTGTGGTTTTTGCTTCCTGACTTGTCATTCCTTGAACAGTTTTATGAGAGGTTGCTTTGCTTGCAGATAATTCACGATGTACATGCCCTCAGTCAGGCAATCTGTGGAGACTACCTTGAGCATATAGTTGACCTTCTACTGCCATGTTCTCCTGAAATTATCGATCTCGTGAAGGACAGTATTAGACAAGGTGGAAAGTCACTCAAAGATTTGGCGCCTTTAGCTGTTAATGCAATTATAGAAGCATTAGTTGATAAGGCTGCTGAGGTAGGTGTCATTTGCACAGCATTACATATTTCTGCGATTTATTGTCCAGCTTTACTTTTTTGTGGTGGTTGATGTTGATTGACTAAACTAATGCTCATTGAATGATCTTTCTGACTGAGACCGACCCGTTACTGCTATGTAATGTCATGCTTACTGAAGATTGCTTCTTTGAAAATTGTGCAGGACTTGAGACAACTGAAAGGAATTACTGCAACTTACAGGATGTCTAATAAGCCTCTTCCTGTACGGCATTCTCCTTATGTGACAGGGTTACTGCGGCCATTAAAGGTATATAGCTTGTAGTTACTTTATAAATTTCTATTTACCGCTCCCAGTTCAACTAGTTTGGCACTTGCAATCAAATGAAAGAGTTTGGACAAAACTCTGAGCAGTTATAGTGGACAAATTATACTTGCATTTCAACATGGATAACTTTGATCCCACCGTTGTTGAAACTGACGTAGACAACTTTTGATCCAGCCATCGTTGAACTTGACATGAACCATGGATATTTGTGATGTAGTTATAAAATTTCACCCGTTAGATTTCAAGCATACGTACACTGGACTTGCATCAATTTGATTCAACTGTTGGCTGAAGCTGGCACGAGCTGTACATTTTTCATTTCAAACTAAGAGTTCAGTATGAACTTCATTTGATCTATGTTGTTATGGCTTCAGGTTTCGTTGCTCACATTAATGTAAACCAACTTTTTTTTTCCTTTGCAGGCTTTTGTGGAAGGGGAGCGCTCTATGACATACTTGAACGAGGAAACTCGGAATGAATTAGTGCATGGTGCTGCAAGAGAGATTACTGGTCGCTATTATGAGTTAGCATCTGACCTTGTTAGCGTGGTATGCACTCGTTCCTAGGACACCCTCAACTGCTGGTGCCATTGTTATTGTGGGGTTTCATATTCATTTCCTCGTGCTTGTTGATGGTGCCCAGGCTACGAAAACCGAGTCTTCACTCCAGAGAATAAGAATCGGTGCACAAAAACGAGCTGGAGCAAGTTCAGATGTCTCGGAGAACAGTGTGTCAGGTACCGACAAGCTCTGCATGCAGCTTTTCCTTGATATCCAGGTTCGTTCTCTCTGTGGGTCTGACTTGCGTGCCATTAAGTAGAAGAAAGTTTATTTAACTCGGTATTATATTGACGAGCTTATCAATTTCAGGAGTATGCACGGAACCTGTCGGCCCTTGGTGTTGTTGCAGCCGATGTACCTGCTTATCGTTCCCTCTGGGAGTGTGTTGCTCCTGCAGATAGGAAAAGTACTATCAAATTGTGAGGATAGCATCATCACCTTCAGACAACATGTAGCTGTAATTTTTAGAAGGAAATTAATATTAGGTTCTTGTAGTTTCGTCCATAGAAGCACCTGTTTTCGTATTTGGTGGTGGTATAGTTTCTTTGCTGGAAGAAACTTGAGAGGTGAAAGTTTTGGATCGACCAATTATTTCTCTTGTTATTCTCTTTGTAATAGACAATTTTCTGAGCCACATTGTCATTTAAACAGCATGTGACATTTAATATTTCAAATTACAGGAGTAGCTAATGATTTAATCATTGGAAGAGTGGTTCCGGGAAATGCAAGGGGTGAGTCGACGGTAAATCAATTGGACGAACAGGCACCGGAAAATACGGAATGGAAAGACTGTTTCCCACTCTTTTTTCTTTTTGGATCTGCAACTGTTTCTTTCAGCCAATAGCTATCTGGGAAGTAGTCGGCTAACTTCTTCTCGTTCTTTGGTTGGATGCTATTCCCACCACGATATAGCTTACTGATTAACGGATCGGGGAAGAGATGAGCAGGTTCTTGACTGTCCTCGGAGGAGAGATCTCTCCGGCCAGTTTCAGTTGTTAGATGCAGAGGAGACGGTACCGGAGCTCGAAAGGGCCTGGCGGGTGTATGCTTATTCTCCTCTGTCAGGCGAGTGTCTTCTCTGGGATACGAGGATGAAGTTTCGGCAAAAGGCGGAGGCTTGATTCTGCAGATACTTTCGCTGCAGTGTGACGCATCGCTGTAAGATGCAGAAAATTCTGCAGAAAAAAATGTCGGAATGAGTGGTCACTTAAGAAGCTTATGCATCAGAGGAGACTGGAGTTTCACCTCTCATGACACTAAAGAATTCATCATCCAGAGACTCAGTCGTTGGTCCTATCGTTGCTAATGCGTCGCGAAAATCAATATCCTCGCTGCCTGCAGAAACATATCCAACAACCTTCAAATTAGAATCGATAGGAGATGAAACCCAGGTAAAACTTGTATGTTTGGTGTACCGAAGGCATGCGAAACTGAGGGCCGGATCGTCATCTTGGCAGGATGGTCAGTTAGGAGCTTGACGATAACTCGATGGTCTGCATCAATTCGGATTTCGTCTCGAGCCAACGATGGCGCTAAACCCTTTGGTTTTCGGTTGGCAGTAACCGGAGCCCGCGAAGAAACACAGCAACCCATTGCCACTATATGCTGCTTCGCATGTTATTCTTATAAGAAACCCTACAGTGCTGGGTGGCTGGTGCAGGATCAAGCATATTGGATGAGCAAGACGACGAACAAGAAAATGTTTGAGGGACAAACTTGACAGTTGACTTCAACGTCACGCTCCTTGAGTACGTTTTTTGGGTAGGTAATCACACTCCTAGATTAGAATGTGTATTTTGACGTACATAGAGTTACTAAAAATAATTATATTAGCGTTGTTTTAACTTGACTAACAAGTTTTGAATTTGAGTTTTTCGAAATGCAATAATTTCAAATGTCTTATCTAACTCAAAACTTGATTAATTAGCGCAGTTGAGTAAATATACCACATGGTAAAAAAAAAAATCATAAGAGTTAAATCTCATTGGTTTAGTCGTGGGACAGTTCGCATTTCTAGCTTTTATCATTACTAAGATAGAGTTTGAGGCCTCCTAGGATTGATTCCCGAGTATGCTTGACCATTTATTTGTATCAGCTAGTTGATTTGGCGGCAGATGATCCAACACATTGTGCCCTCATAATTACACAAGATTTAATTCCGGAAATATTAACAACACCATGAGAAGATACTAAAACAAATTAGGATGAACTTGTGATCGTACAAAAAACGATTTGATAAATTTTTGATTTAGGAAAATACACTCGATATATATTGGTAGTACGAATTATATGCCAAACACGAAATAAGATAAATGATTAATTATAATCAATCATATGTTAAAAACGTAAGAAATTACACCCATGTTGACCAGAAAGTCACGTCTCTTGAGGCCTGGTCGTGTTCCTTGGAGATATGTCTCTTGGATTCCTTTACGAGGAATATAATTCTTCTTCCCACAGAAACTGTCTCCAAACTTTATGACATTTAGTGTGTGGAAATCACCCCTGCTTTAAAATCATAAGTAATGGACACACCATATACAAATTTATTATCGAGGATCATGTGAAGAATGCTCAAAGGCAAGTAATTTTTTATGGCTTTATGATTTCTGTAATTATGATTATGTTATGGATTGCTTGAGATCTTAAATTATTCATCATCATCACCTTCAAGGTACTCCATTTTCTTTAAAATGTCAGTAATCTTTCCATGAATACCAATCAAAAGTAGATAGTTCTGCCTGAACTACCTCCATCAAAATAGAGCGCTTCATTATTTAATTGTTAAGTGATTAAGTGACATACTATGCGGGAGGTGGTTCGTGTAGAACTGCTTACTTTTGGTTGGTTGATCCAGTAGAAGATCATTAACATCATGTAGAGATGCCTACTTTTGGTTGCTTTATGTAATATTTTTGTCTTTTCTTTCCAATATTTAGAGAACTTTTCATGTATAGTACATTCTATTTGTCTGGCATGGCATATATCATATTCTATATTTGGGTGTCTATTAGATGATTTTACCTTTTAAAAAATCAACTCTGAATTTGTTTGCCTTGTAGAATTTGGTTACCATATAGAGAGTTTAGTTACTATGTATAATTTTGGTTACCATATTGAATTTCTTTACCATATAAAATATTTTGTGACCATGTAACCATTTACTCATAGATTAGGCAAAAGCCAAAATAACCATTTTCATACAGCCTAGACAAACTGAAAGAACAAAATCATGACGACTGATGCGTAGAATTCCCCGGTACATGGTTACACCCGTAAAGCCTCAATCAATATCCTATAAAAACAGGTTTTGTATATTCCCTTCCCTGTCTAGTGAAAAAAAAAATCCGACAATCCTCAGCTAGTAATGATGTTTAAATATTGCAATAGACAATATCTTTATACGTAGCGACCAAATCGATATTTAAATATTCTAAAAATGTTTAAATGAAATAAACAAAAACCTATTCTGATGTTTGAAACAAAATACAACATGTAGTTTATATTTATTCTTAATTCTTTCATTTCTTATATCATGCTTAAAAGACTTTGCACATTCAAACATATATTAAATCAGTTTTTCTTCTTCTAAAAAGCCAGACATTAAATCTTATGATAAATTTCTATTGCACGGATTTAACTACATTTTGGTACATACATATATCAGAATTTCACATCACATCATCATAATCTTGAACTCTTCAAAACTTAGAACACCGTCCCCATCAATATCATATCGGCTAATCATGAGCTTGCATTCCTCAATGGACTTGGAGTCTCCGAGTCTCCTAAGCATCCTCCTCAAGTTGTTGGGTGTAATGAACCCACAATTCTCCACATCGTACATCCCAAAAGCCGCCTTTAGGTCCTTCAACTTGTCTTCCTCTTCTCCGCTGTCCATCAGTCCCAGTAGATCCTCCGGACCCAAGCAACCATCCCCGTCCGAGTCGAACGACTCCACGGCTAGTTCGGCTTCTTTTACCGACAACGACCCCTCGTCTCCTAACAACCCGAGCCTCCTCGCTAGCTCCAACGGCGATATCTTCCCGTCCCCATTCTCGTCCAAATGGTAGAATACAAGCTCGAATTTTCCTCCCTTCATCTTAAGTACAAAAGGGTAACTGAAGTTGCTTGCTGGGGGTTGGTCTCTCTCTCTCTCTCTCTCGCTCGCTCTATCTATCTATGTATATATATGCTAAATAGAAGACTCTGATGAGACAAAGACGGGTATATATTGAGGAAGCTCAGGTGTTGAGATTTCGGACCAAACTTCCAACTTGTTGGGAAGAGGTAGCTTTGAACGTTCAACGGAGGAAAAAGTGAGGGTAGGTACGTGGAGAAGAATAAGGCGGAAGGAAGAATAATGCGCCGGCTACAGAATTATTATTATTATTATTTATTATTATTATTATGACGTGTGGCTTGGGGCCAAGTAAATTGCTCCATTTCCATAGGGAATCAAGGTCAGCTGCTTAATATCTGTGAAGTTAAACTGATAACGATGTTGGAATTTTTTTTATAGGAAAATATTGATTTTCAAGTTTTATGGAAAATATATTATTTAAATAGGACCCCACCCGATTGTGTTGGAGAAGAGATTTACCAACAACGACAACAAAAGTCGCATGTTTATTTTTGGGTATAATTGTTTTGTCGAAAAGTATTTTTGGGACTCAGACAAAACACCAAAAAAATGAAAATTTTGTACTGAAAAGTGCTTGGCTATGGTTGAAATCAACTTTCCGTAAAGAAAAAGAAGAATGTTAGAAGTCATTTATGGAGGCAAAACGTTTCCTGATTATGACATTGGAATCAGCTATACCGGCAAGAACTACGGAAATGGTACATATTCCTATTAACAATGACACACAAATGCAACAAATATAATTTTACACGTTGTTGGTTAACTTATTTCAGTTAAAGGTGTTAGTTGCATAGCTCCTATTGGATTAATTTTTTTTATTTTGATCATTGTTCGATTTTATGTTTCAAAAAAAAATAATACTCAAATTGGTCTGATCTAGTGAATCGTGCAACTAATAATTATACATTGTGTCGCTAACACTAGTATATCGTGCGACTAACACGTTTTTAAATACAAAATTTTAAAATTTAACCTATATAATATATGATATACAAGTGTGTGCGGGGCCTGACCCACGTTACGCGAACCTTGATGCTAGAACCTAGCGGCTTGTGAAAGTGAACAAGAGCCGATAAAAATGAATAAGGTTATATATGGAAAGAGAATTTAAGGATAGCTATTAACAAAATTAAGGGTGATACTATAATACATAAATGATATGGATGGAAGAAACTTCAACAATCTTTTGTTCAATCCAGAAAAGTCGGCGGTAGGAAGTTTCCACCAAGTCAGATAAATTAAATAATTTTCAGTGAGTGGTAGTTACCACACAATTTACAAACTTTTGCTTCAACCTCGGAATCGTTGGATATTTTTAGGTCAGATATTCAGCACTCGCTCTACTGATTAATGATTAATCTATATTTGAATTACACACAACATTAAAAAGGTTAAAAATCACTGTATCCGTAACATCTAAGTACCTGATTAATTTGCATTGCATCTTCATGCAATTTTAAGTCAAAAACTTTGCCACCTGGGAACTCAACGAACCTGTCCCTCTTCAGAAAAAAAAAAAAAAGCAAAGAAACGGAACTACAAAGAACCAGAAAAAGGATGAGACCAATGTCCTTGATCTCCATCCCCGCCAAAGGTAACCAATCAATCAGACGAGAAGATAAAACTGAACTTCATCATAAGGGCCAGATCAGAGCCAGACAAAATGATAGAATTCCCAAACATTAACTTCCTTCCGGCTTTTGATCACTAAACGAGCGAGTCCTCAGCTGGGAATGGACATATGGCTAATCCTATTCTCTCAAAAACTTGGTCATAGCCCCATTTCGGACTAATCGAACGAGGCAACAAATTGAACGTCTATAAAATTTGATATAGCTTCGTCCCCAAGAACCAACATTCTTGCATCGACCCCCCGGAACCTGCATAACTCAGTCTTCTCATTTGGTCTGATGCAGCGTATTGCTTCTCCGGAAAAAAAGAAAAGTCAAATTTCATGATGAAGCTATCATGCTCGTGTCATAGGATCCTACCTTCCGAGCATCGTGTTACTGACAGAAGCTCTGACGGGGCACATATCCTTCCTGTCTTTGCTTCATTTTGTTGCCAATGCTTCAGAATCTGATAAAAAGGAATCCATGTCTTCAAAGTATTGCCACTTGCTTCTTTGACTTTCCTCCTCGGTCTTGCTTTCCTGTTAATTCAGGTATAATTCTCAGCAGGAAGTGACACATCAGTAAAAGAGATGCAAAATGGGGAAATAGTGCCCAAGGCTACGGGAAAACACTGACATATTGGACAAATAAAAACTATTATTCCTCGCTGTATCCGTAGTTCAAGAGAGAGAGAGCCTAAGTAGCTGAGCAACCACTTGGAAGGTCAATACTTCGAAAAATTTAGAGCATGAACCTTCATAGAGAAAGAAGGGGAACATACCTGGTATTTTTGCATCAGGGAAGCCCATAACGACTTGCACTGCCCAGGACTTCGAGCGATCCCATCTGCAGTCAAGCTTGCGGATATCTCTTCCCAAAGAATCATTCTCCCCTTCCCGGTTTGAAACTTACTATGTAGCTTCTTACGCAATACAATAAGCTTCTTCTTCTCCTCCGGCTTCCATTTGTTCCGTTTCACAGACTTGGAACGTTTCTGTAGAGAATCTTGTGTCTCCGCGGAGTCATCTTCACTGTCTTCTCTACCATCTTCCACATTCCCTTCTTCAGTTTCCTCTTGCTGCGTTTCACGACCTTCTCCCAATTTTTCAACAGGTGGTGACGAGGAAATAACCTGCTTCTGGAAATTTTGATTTCCGGAATCAAGAGGAACTCTATTCACCGATCTGGGAGTTGGACCGGTTTCTGGAAGTAGTTTCTCAGACACTGCATGAATACAGAACAGTTAAAGATAAACTAACAACCGACTCTAGTATCATCAACTGGCGGAGAGACAGGTACCTTCAGATGTCAGTTCTAATCCGCCTTTCAAGTAATTACTCTCTTCTTTTGTATCGCTTGAATCATTTGTTGTTTGACGCTCGCCAAGTACTTTTCTTAGTCCCGGTATCCCAGAACCAACATATGAATTGCCAGATAGCCTTGCATCGAGTTCCTCAGAAAGAACAGCTGCTGGATTCTCCAGAGCAACGGCAATTACATCGGGCCTTTTACCACTGTACTTCTTGACGGTCTTCTTCAAGATGTTAGATACATGCCTTTCCATGTGAGCTAAAGGGGAATTAACAGGACAACTTGCAAGTGCAGCATGGGCAGCTTTATGGAGTGCATCCAAAAGCTTTCCTCTGTCAAGCCACAAGCAGCGTGTTGTGATTTTAATTTTTCCTTTCACCTTATTATCGATAGCATCACTGTTTGGTTGGGGACGCAGAATCTCCATGCTGCAACAGAAAATTCAAGGTGTCATTGGCTATCATGCTACTCCAGTCACCATTGTCTTTGACTGTACGAGATGTACCTGACCACTATGATGCCATCGGTTGCAATTCTTAGCCTTTCATCGACACAAAGTTCGGTTGAAGTTCCAAACGCTTTATCTCCATCATTGTACATCAACTAAAATACAAAGTCCAAGATATGATATGTTTCTAATCCGATGTCTGACACTAATAAAAATGTTAAGGTTTGAGTGTGGCAAACCTGCAAATTCTCCGTGCCGAGAGCAACAAAACCATTAGATAGAACTCTTCTATTCCTCAAGGGAGAAACACCAAGCATCTCCCCGTTCTTTATAACCTGGTTGAACAACATTAGTTGAAATAGGATATTAGTGTGATTATTTTGAAAAAATGATTGTACGATTTAACGATCATTTCAGCTAAAGATAAGGCAGAGGTAGCTTTTTCCCTCCCATTGAGTTCACAAAAACCTGATAAAGTTCAAATTCATGGAAGCATCCAAAATTTACAGAGGTAGAAGCCACTATCCTCATTTTACGGAAACTGTCCAAGTAATATAGTATAGAAGCAAACGCTTCCGAGATTGTCTGCTCTACTCAAATGTTTGCAAATTTTCTAGAAGAGCATATAAAAAGTACGAAGATGGTTAAGTGGCTTTGCACTGAACATGTCAGGTTATGTCCACGATCATTTGTGACACCCAAAAAAAATGAACATAAGAAACTCACAGTAGTGTGCCGAATGCCAGTTGACTTCCCTAGTTGTTCATGCTCTTTCAAGAATAAGAGTTCTCCATGTATGGGAAGGAAATGCTGTGGCTTCACAATCTTGAGGACTTCCTCCTGAATTTAAACAATGAAGATCAACCAAGTAACTAACCCCTCGGTGTCTATAAAACTGTCTCAGTTGAGTTCACTAACCCCCAAACTAGTATAAAGCTATAAGCCGACAAAAAGTAGAGGAAAAGCTTATACATTAATATGCTGACCATGATACTTTGAGACAACAAAGTGTAAAAGGTATAGGAATTTCCATATCCTACCCAAAACAGCAAGGGTATGAGTAGGTGGATCTTCCTGCCTTATAAACCAACCCACCCCACTTGCAACTAGCGATGTGGTAATCCAGACATGTCCCCTCAAACAAAACCTGTCAGGCTGAAGTTTGCACACCCTTTTTACACTTTGCCAACGTGAAATGACATAGGGGTGGGCATTGGGCTACAGGTCACACATTAGCAATTGGCTCTTATACCATACATGGATTTTCATATCCTACCCAAAACCTTAAGGTTATGAGTAAGTGGATCTTCTCACCTAATAAACTAAGCCACCACACTCGCAACTAGCGATTCGGTAATCCCAACAAAAGGCAGGATCGAGGAGTTCAAATAGCCAACATAATATTACAAGTGGCACAAAACTTGACAGCTCTTTTGACCACGAAAATGATTTAGGGAATCTGATTACAAAATGTTCCTTACAACTATAGGAAATTTACCATTAAAAAACATGTTTGTACAGGTTCCCATCCGGTGACATGATGCACTCATGCACACTAATGATTCAGTGAAGTTTCTCTTCCATTATTATCTTAGAATTGAGAGTAAAAAGGAGTCTGCACATATCCATTAATGCATGAGGGGGAAACGCAAAAGAGAGTTCGAGAAACAAGCAGAAATACCAGTTCTCCACGATACGCATGACCAGATGTGTGCAGCATCTCGTTCCTACCCATCACAATGGTGGGCCCAATATCTGCTAAACGGTTCATCATTTTCATAACCCTGGACTCGTTACCAGGGATTACCTGAAAGTAGATATACAGAAATAAACAATCTTATCCTTTCTCAGAGAGTAGCACTCCCAATTAAATTGGTATATCCACGTTAGATCAACACCACACATTCAGATAAAACATTATATTCACGAACGTATGGAGAACAGAACAAATCCCATATAAAGGCCACAACTTCGATCAATTACCTTAGCCGAATAGAGAATTACGTCTTCTTTGGAGAGCTTCAAGAAAGGGCTAAGTCCGCTGGAAGCAAGATTCAAAGCAGCCCGTGGCTCTGCCTGACCCAATTGCACAAGCCAGGTTAGTTATATCATGCCAGATGCTTCAGTCAGAAAAGTAGAGACCTTTTCGGTCGAAATGAACGTACCTGAGACCCAGTTGTGACAATCAGAAGATCCTTTGGAGAATAAGCATCCATATCTTCAGCTTTCAGCTATACAATTTTCAAAAGACAAGCAGCAAATATCATGAAATGCAAGAGCAGCTCAACCTTTCTAACCCTCAGATCCAAAAATTGTTCGCTTTGCACAAACATAGCAGATTGTATAAATACAGATTCCGAGGTCAATGTAAATTTGACCTCGGAATCTCTCTCAGCAAAACTGACTTAGATCCAAATGGCTCGTAAATCTCTCTCAGCATAAACTTAATCAGCTCTAATTTCCAAGAACCTCAACAGCATATGATCCACCAGAGTCCAAATACTTCCACTCAACATCTGTACAGCTTGATACCACATTTTCTAAACTTGAACAGAGGAGGGGAAAATGCAGGGAAAAGATACAAGGGCCTTGAAACCGAAGAAAAAAACTGGCAAAGACAGGAGGAAAATTGTTCTAAATGTTACCAGAGTAGAGGGATCAATAGGTGCCTTGCCATCTTTCCAAGCTGCATCCAAGTAGGACTTCAGGGACATCCCCACAAAGACCTGGTACAACAACCGTCATCTCTAAGCTGATGTATAATGCCTTTTGGAGCTTGGACCCATAGTATACCTCGGAGCAAATGATTCCGTAGAGACGAAAACAGAGGCCTGAGTAAGCTGTAAGCTTACCAATTTTCTACCAGTGGCATCAGCAGCTTTCTTCACGCTCCCAAGTCGGTGTATATTGGATGCAAACTGTGTAGTTATAACCCTTCCTTTAGCAGCTGATATATGCCTCAGCAATGAATCAGCTACCACAGTTTCACTCATCGTCCTTCCAGGCGACATAATATTCGTCGAGTCACTCATCATCTGTAGAGGACCAATCGGGAATTTAAATCACAAGCTTCCGCCAACAGGGTTCAATTCCTGGTGTGGTATTGTAACAAATCTATTTTCTACATCGAGAGAATCAGTAACTTTGAATGATACATCTTAAAATTGCAGTCAGTTTTTCTAAGACCAACAACCATCATAATGTAGCAGCATCTTGGTTGAGCATTTGAGCTCACTATCTATCATATGCCTCCGGACATACGGCATATTAAACAAAGTAGAAGCATGTATGTACAGATTGTGACCCATTCGAATAGCATTTTTTAAATTAAAATACTTCCAAATATATTTTTGAAAAACTCATGGTTTTAGACTCTTTGAAGCCAACACTTTTTCTAAAAATGTAAATTATTTGCTATCAAGTGTGCGCTCTACCTTGAACCAAATTTTCAAGTCTTGCGGTGTTTTATGTAATAACTAATTGATGGGTCAGAATTCTATCACTAGGTGATAAAAATTGCAACCTAATTATCCAAGTGACAAGCTTTATACCATGTGGTATGCAAGAAAAAAGGCAAGTCAACCTATAGGATATGAAGCAAACTTTTCCCCATATTTTAAGCCAACTTGATTTCATCAAATTTCATGGGGGAAATCATTTGGAGAAAGGCTATTGGAATCTCCATATCCAACCCAAAACCTTAAGGCAGTGAGCAGGTGGATCATCCAAATTTACAAACCAACCCATCCCACTAGCAACTTCCATCCCACTAGCAACTTCCGATTGGGGATACTCTCCAACAAAGGAAACTTTATAATGCCAAACTAAACATCAAACGGCTAAATTGAAAGGACTCCTGAACGTTTCCCAAAATTTAAGGCTTTAAGCATACCATCAGTTCCAAATTGAATGGCTATATCAACAATGCTTAGATTAGTACTCTTTTCTCCTCAGTGCTAAAACAATAAATTTTAAGCAAAAGGCACTCTCCTTCGATCCTTTTTTACTAAGCCATTGAAGCATGTGACAGACCAAAAAAAGGAAGGAAGAATTCTTAAATAACCAGCAACAGAAGACATACCAATGTCACCCCTTCTTTTGCAAGCTCCTCCAAAGCTACACGGTCAAAAACCCTCCCATCCAGAGGTGATTCATCAATCTGTCAAATGAAACTTCATATGAGTTCACAAACACAGAAAATGACACAACAAAAATGCATCCATGCGAGCTTTACCTTCCAGTCCCCAGTATGCAGAATTGTACCATCAGCACAACGAAGAACCAGTCCACTGCAATCGGGTATAGAATGGGTTACTGTGATAGGCTCTATCTCAAAAGGCCCAGCCTTAAACCTATTCTTTGTTCGAAAAACCTTGAGTCTTGAAGGAACAAAGATCCCATGCTCCTTTAAACGCTTTGTGATAAGCTGTTAAAACGGAAGAACAAGTAAATATTCATTCTGGCCAACAGTAAAGCGCCACGTCCTATGCATAAGCACAAGACTGATAAAAAAATGAGGCATGAGCTAACGAGGTGCAATGTAACTTTCAATTCGAAGTCATCTAAGTTGTCCATAGTGGTTATCTATGCTAACATGAAAAAACCAAGAAAAAATTTACATACAGAAGTTGATGAGCGTGCATTTTCATTAAAATCCAATAGATTGAGCCTTAGATGCTAGAAACACAAAGAAAGCCGGAATCAAATACCTGCATCGTAAAAGACGAAGCAAATATTGGTGTATGAATATCCAAAGCTGGGAGTACCTGTTCAGGCAGTGAAGCAGAATTGCATTGTCAAATGTTGAAAACAAAAATATGTTCACGGAAGATACCGGCGAAGAAGTTTTTGTGCAACACCATTTACTAGAACTGGCACTTCAAATAAGTTTTAAAGGAAAGGAAACAATACCCAAGGCAATGCACCAATGTGATCTTCGTGTCCGTGTGTAATAATAACTGCTTCTATTTTGTGCCTCCATCTTTTAATAAATGTAGTATCAGGTATTATTCTTTGCACACCAAGTTCATCGTGACTGGAGCGCACACAACAACCAAGCAGTGTAAGAACAATATTAGCGTGCAATCAAGCTTCTAAAACGACATACAACTTGAGCATATGGCGAAGCTAAAACTACCCTCGTACGAAATACAAATACGACAAGAGACAGGCCAACAACTTACTCTGGGAACATTACACCGGCATCAATCAGAATATAGCGATCGTAGTTGCCCACGAGCATGCAGTTCATCCCTATCTCGCCCAAACCGCCAATCGGAATAACACGGAGAGGTGGCCCACTGGAACCTTCATAAAACTGATCCATTTTCCGTTTA
>SOPF01027845.1:36643-79037 GCA_012979155.1 Hypericum perforatum
TTGAGGGTTGGGTGGTTCGGGGACGACGGAAGAGGAAGAGATATTTGCCGGATGCAATTATCTTCTCCTTTTATCGTTTGTTTGTTTGTTTTCTTTTCTGCGGGGAACAAATATATAATAATACCAAATATCTCTTCTGCGGAAACAAACAAAACCCAATTTCAAAACAACAAAAATCATTAGTTTGGTATGTTGTTGTGGTACGAAAGGACGATGCACACTTGGTATTGAAAGAAAAAATATCATAAACCAAAATGCTATCTATAATAATAATATTAGATATGATATAAATAAAATTTATTATGATTATAATTTTTATATTCAATTTAAAAAAAAAAAGTTCGATGAATTGAAGACACTAATAACAAGTTAATTACTCGAGGCCTACCCTGATGCCCGAGGCCTCTGAACCAGCTTCTCCCCAAGACAAACAAAAGAAAGACGCTGTTAAGTTTCTGTGTATATATATGACGACAATAATAATATTGTATCTCTTACTTAGTTCCATTTTAGAATTGGTTTGCTCTTTTGCTTGTCTCCGACCACAAGTTCTCTTCCGCAGTTCCACCTACACGCAATCAAACAGGACAAGTGAGAAAAAGAAAGAAGACGCACTTCGTTCCATATTTCGGTTAAAAATCTACGTCTAAAGAGCTCGAGACCGAGACAAATTAAACGCATCGACATTTTGACGCATTCGTTATCTGAGTTGCCGAGCCAAACATTTAACATTTTCTTACCTATCCAACTTCTAACCTCTAACTTTGAAACTAATCAATTAAATAGATGTACGGACATTATTATTATTATTATTATTATTATTATTATTATTTTAAGATAATGATTTTCCGAAAAAATATTATCACTTGTTAAAAAAAAACTAATATGGAATTAGTAGGAAGTTTGGGCTGACATTTGGACTTGTCAAGAAATGATTATGGAGTTTGGTACAAGTATCTTCTCTCCTATAAAAAAATGGAGGTAATTAAAATCAAAGCAACAAATGTTCAAATGAAAAACAAAATCAAACATAGGTTGATTAAGGAGTTTGATGCAACGTGTTTGGAACCAAGTTTTTTTTTTTAAGTAAATGCAAAAGAATTTGGTTATGGAACCCTTCTCCACCATTTCTTCAACAATTTCATAATACCGAAATAGGAAATGTTAATAAATTTCCATCTTAAAATTAGTTCACACAACAAACAATTACCCTTTTATCAATACAAAAATATATGTTTAAATATTCTTATTATTATTTTATTTATCTTGTGGAAAAAGAGGGACAAGCCAGCCCTATATCAATAAGATAAGAATTAAATCATAGTGTGGTGTAAAATCTCCTAGTGTAGCAACTTATTTATTATATTCATTTTTCCCTTGATATAAATGGGCCGCCTCCTTACGCTTCTTCGGTCATGTCATGGCCCAATCCGAAAATTCGGCCCAGAACAAAAAAAGAAATCGGCCCAGAAAGCAAAATGAACCAGCTCCGTATAAATGCCTTACTAAACCCTAAACCCTCACCTCTCCCTCTTCCTCTTCCTCTTCCTCTTCCACTTCCTCCGCAACAACAACAAAAACCCTAATTCGTCGATTTTTGATTTTTGGGAATGGCGCTCTACCTCTTGTTCGAGGCGGCGTCTGGCTACAGCCTGTTCCTTGCCAATGGAATCGACGAAATCGGACAGAACACGGAGGCTGTCCGGAACTCTATAACCGACCTCAACCGTTTCGGAAAGGTGGTCCAGCTCGTCGCCTTCCAACCGTTCAACTCCACCCTCGATGCGTTGAACCAGGTCAACTCCGTCTCCGAAGGTTAGGCCGGCCTCTTACCGGGACAATAGGTTTAAGTTTATCACTCCGTTTTGCCTCCTCTGTCTAGGTTTAGCTATTGGGTTTTTGATTTCGTCTTTCTTTTGTCAGGGCTTATGACCGATGAGTTGAGGAACTTCTTGGAGCTGAACCTCCCCAAGGTTAAGGACGGGAAGAAGCCCAAGTTTAGCTTGGGGGTTACTGACCCGAAGATCGGGTCCCACATCTTTGAGGAGACTAAGATTCCCTGCCAGAGTAACGAGTTTGTTCTTGAGATTATCCGTGGTATTCGGCTACATTTCGAGAAGTTCCTCAAGGACCTAAAGGTTTGTACTTGAACCTAGTTTCCTAAATGTTTTAAAAAAAGTATATATGAAGGACCTAAAAGGTTTGATTTTTTTTGTAGCCTGGTGATTTGGAGGTAGCCCAACTTGGTCTGGCCCATAGTTACAGCCGCGCCAAGGTCAAGTTCAATGTCAACCGAGTGGACAATATGGTCATCCAAGCAATCTTTCTTATCGACAAACTCGACAAAGATATAAACACAATGTCAATGAGGCTGAGGTTTGTTATTAACGATAATTCCTGTCCAACTTTGTTAAATGAAATGACTTGGTTACTGAATAGTCTGTTCTACCCTCTTCAGAGAATGGTACTCGTGGCATTTCCCTGAGTTGTTGAAGATCGTCAGCGATAACTATCTGTATGCAAAAGTTGCAATTTTCATCGAGGACAAATCAATCCTGACTGAGGAACAGATGTCACAATTGACAGATATACTTGGTGATGAGGATAAGGCAAAGGAACTTATGGAAGCTGCCAAAGTCTCTATGGGTATTTCCTTATATCTGTGATTTCCCATCCCATGTTTAACCAGTTGTTCCTTTTGGTTCTCTTGTGGATTTCTGTTTTTTGTTACTTTGCTTGTAGGAACCGATTTCTCTGCAGTTGATTTAGTTATGGTTCATCAGACTGCTAAGAGGGTTTTGGGCCTCTGTGAGTATAGGAAGAATGTGTATGACTATTTGGTGTCTAAGATGAATGGCATTGCTCCAAATTTGGCCTCTTTGATTGGTGAGGTTGTTGGGGCGCGTTTAATTTCACATGCTGGTAGTTTGACCAATCTGGCGAAGTGCCCTTCTTCTACACTTCAAATCCTTGGTGCCGAGAAGGCACTCTTCAGGTAGTTTCTCTGTCCTCTGTTGGGATTGCTTTTCCAAGCACTTCTCTATTTGTTTTTTTGTTACAATTTTTTTTTACCCTTTGAGGTTTTTGTTTTCTCTAAAATTTTATGCTTCATGTATTGCTCAGGTCTCTGAAAACTAAGGGCAACACCCCTAAATATGGGCTGATTTTTCACTCTTCGTTCATTGGTCGTGCTTCATCCAAAAACAAGGGACGGATGGCTCGTTATCTTGCTAACAAGTGTTCCATGGCCTGCCGCATTGATTGTTTCTCTGGTATTAATTGTTCCATTTGGCAAACTACGTCATACAATTTTCATTCTTCTCCTTTTAAACTTGTTAGTTTTCTATTTTGATGTAGAGTCGGCTACTACAACTTTTGGAGAGAAGCTCCGTGAACAAGTTGAGGAGCGTCTGGATTTCTATGACAAAGGAGTACAGCCACGTAAGAATATTGATGTGATGCAAGCAGCAATTCTAAGTACTCAAAACAAAGGTTTGTCTTATGCTATTTTCGTGGTGAAATAGCTTTTTGGCGGCTTTGCAACAGCAACTGTCACTAAGCAGGAACCACAGATTGATGTTATTGGTGTTGTCTCTGCAGATGTTGAAATGGAAACTGAGGAAGCATCGGCTAAGAAAAGCAAGAAAAAGAAGTCGAAGTCTGAGGCTGCTGAGGATGGTGAACCGATGGTCGAGGACCAGCCCAACGGGGAGGAGATGAAGTCGGAGAAGAAGAAGAAGAAAAAGGAAAAGAGAAAGCTCGAGGAGGAGCCTGCTCAGGTGGCTAACGGCGTAAATGGTGACGCTGATGAATCTGCCAAGAAGAAGAAAAAGAAGAAGAGCAAGGATCAAGATGGAGATAATTCTCAGGCCGCTAGCGAGGTCAAAAAGAAGAAGAAGTCCAAGGATTAAGAAGATTGTCTTAATTATAACTGCTTTTAAGTTTCTGAACATATTTATGAGCTTTCCGTCTTGTCTTGAATGTGCTTGACTTGTTCTCATCTTCAAACAAATTGGTATTTTAGATCTTTTTATCTTGTTTGTTTTTTTTTCTTAAAAATGGGGCCTTGATCATTTTTATCCATTGCACTTTGTGAAGTAAAAAAAATCTCTCTTTTATAACAACACTATCGAAGGTTTGGCCGGTTTTATTAAGTTGTATACCTATCTTTTGGTGAAACTAAAAAGGTTGCCTAGCTGGTTATTAAAAAACATTTGCAACAAAAAAAATTTTCATTAAGAGGTTTGATTTTCGAGTTTCCTTTTTTCATACATTACACATCACTAAATTGACTAAGTTAGATATTAGTCAAATATTTTTTTAAAAAATATGACAAGTTTATTCAAATTTGAGATTTTTTATTAACTTAGAACAAATTACATAATTGTTGATAAGTTTGAGCTTAAGTAAACTAATCGATGTAACATTACACGATTTGACAGAGGTAAATAGAGAGGAAGGGCAGAAGGGTAATTCCCTCCTGGTGCTCGAGTTGAAAGCATCGGATGGTCCGGCTTGAAAGTAACTTACCTTACCAAACCCAAGAGACCCCACCTAACCCACCCAAAGCTCTCTCCTTTGAATTCCGACCAATCTCTCTCTCTCTCTCTCTCTCTCTCTCTCTCTCTGTCGGGTCTTAAGTGAGTGGGAGAGATCAAAATGGCGGCGGCCTTGGAAGAAGTCCCGTCGGTGGATCTAATGGCCGAGCTCCTCCGCCGCATGAAGTGCTCCTCCAAGCCCGACAAGCGCCTCATCCTCATCGGTAATTCTCTCTCCTCTCTCTCTCTCTCTCTCTGAATACTCACTCGGTCATTAATGGAAAAGTTTGCAACTTTAGACGGCCTCCCTTTGGAATTTAAGATCCCATAATTGCCGCGAGCTTTTGATTTGTTTGTGGGTTTCTTTTGGAGGATACAGAGATGGGTAAAGATGTGAACTTTTGTGCATTTGGAATCGCTGTTCTCTGAGTGATTTTGAGGAATTCCTTTGTAATGTTGTTGAAATTCGAGGGTTTCGTGGAATTTTGTGTCTAGAAACTTGTGAGCTTGTCCGATTTGTGAATTGTGTTTAGATGAATTCCGTTGGATTGTTATTGAAATTTTGAAATTCCAGAGTTTCGTGGAATTTTATGGCTTGAAATTTGTGAGTTTGTCCACATTATTAGTTCTGGGTAGTACATCATCAAAAGATTAACTGTGTGGACCGTTATCTTTAATGTTTGCATTTAATCAGGGAAAATTTTACCTCAATGGTTATGTGTGTAGTTCGGTTCGAGGTACTTAGTGATTCGAAAGGGGGAAGAATTCCCTGTACAGCTCTTAGTTTCTTGGTTTTCTGTGGTTTTCCAGGCCCTCCTGGATCTGGGAAAGGTACTCAGTCGCCGATCATTAAGGATGAGTACTGCCTATGCCATTTGGCTACCGGTGATATGTTGAGAGCTGCGGTTGGCGCTAAGACCCCTCTTGGGGTTAAGGCTAAAGAGGCCATGGACAAGGTCGGACTAAATTTTTTTAGCTTCATTGGGTAGCTGTTTGATTTGGTTTAGCTGTTGTTATGGTGTCTGATGGAAAACCGTACCTCATTTGTGCAGGGAGAGCTTGTTACAGATGACTTGGTTGTCGGTATCATAGATGAGGCAATGAAGAAGCCTTCATGTCAGAAAGGTTTTATTCTTGATGGATTTCCCAGGACTGTGGTTCAAGCAGAAAAGGTAGTATTGCCATCTCTTACGTTTCTATATGTGCTTCTGTGTAATTAATTTACAAATGACAAACTCAAACCTTTTAGCAGATTCTTATGTTAACCTGTTTTGACCTTACTCTAATTTATTCAGCTTGATGAGATGCTTGAGAAGCAAGGGACAAAAGTCGATAAAGTGCTTAACTTTGCCATTGATGATGCAATTCTGGAGGAGAGGATCACCGGTCGCTGGATCCATCCTTCAAGCGGCAGGACTTACCACACAAAATTTGCACCTCCCAAGGCTCCCGGTGTTGACGATGTAAGTAAACACAGACTCTGTCTTGCATTGGTGAACTGTGTTCAATTAATAAATTATTATGTATGCATGCTTGTGTTCTTAGTCTTAGCCAAAGCGACCTCTGTAAAGAAACTCACACCTTGGTTGGTCTGGAACTTGAACAGCGATTTTAAATCCTTGATGCCAATGATGGTTTCAGCAGACATCCTCTGGCACATTAGGCTGTTAGTTCCCTGTTTCAGAGTTTTCAACTTAATTCTCCAGAAATCGATGTTGATCATGGGCATGTTGATCTGGTACATGTCTTTACATAAAACCGAGTTTATGAGGGGATCATGGCCATGGGAAAAGTTCAAAATCGTTGTGACAGGTATTAAGTGACAAGATAAGAGTGTCCAAAACCAAAACCATTAGTACAGTTGTGTAAAGGGGCTAGTTGCATATAACGTCTTCTACTATATTGACCAAGCAAATTATTTTGTTTGTTTATCTAACATATCATAGTTGCGACTTTCAAAAGAATTCTTTTGATTTATATATATAATGTCAATCTAACTTTTGATTTATATATCTTCCTGAAGGTAACTGGAGAACCTTTGATTCAGCGCAAGGATGACACAGCAGCAGTTCTTAAGTCAAGACTGGAGGCATTCCACAGGCAAACTGAGCCAGTATGGATTTCTTTCTTTCTCATTTCCCAATTCTCTACGTCAAAAACTATTCATGTCTTAGTATTTCAAGTCTATGATATTCATCACATTCGACTGACATTAAGTTGGAATTGAGTTGCCAATTAATAAACATAGTTGAGAGGTTGAGATAGTCTCTTAAAAAATTATATGCGAGACAGGGAGTGGAAGATACTGATTGAAATTTATGTTCAGATGTTCTAGTTTTTTTGATAATATTGTTGAATTGTCTATGTTTACGACTTTTCTTTCCGGAGGTGGAAAAGGGATGGGAGCAGAGAAGCAATACTTCTTTTGTCATTTATTTGATATATATTGCTTCGATATTGTGATAAGTAACAGTTGTGTTACGCTGATCTGATTGTTTGCCGCCAAAAAAACTTAATTTCAGGTTATTGACTATTACAAGAAGAAGGGCCTTATTGCCGATCTTCATGCTGAGAAACCTCCCCCTGAAGTGACCGTCGAGGTTCAGAAAGTGCTATCCTAGAAGAGCCGTTCCTTTGGGCTTACAGATTAGATTATTTTTCATGAAACCCGCGACAGAGTTTCGACTCTTCATGTACCAAACATGAATTCACATGTTGCTGATGATCTTTCTAACCATTTTTCCTGGATAAACTTAGGCCATTATTCGCTTGAGGTTCTAGCTGAGTTCTCTTTCAAATAAAGATTGCAGACGTCGGCTTTTTTTGCGTTAATTATTGTATTCTGTTCATCATTATGAGATGTACGTGATTTCTTTGTTTTGTTCCTCGCAAGAAATGTTTTATTTAAACGAAGTTGGCAAATGGATGGAATCCAACAGGTAGTGTCTGTTTTATTTC
Source organism: Hypericum perforatum (assembly GCA_012979155.1). Taxonomy (NCBI): domain Eukaryota; kingdom Viridiplantae; phylum Streptophyta; class Magnoliopsida; order Malpighiales; family Hypericaceae; genus Hypericum; species Hypericum perforatum. The sequence goes on from SOPF01027845.1 coordinate 44,140, forward strand.
AAGTTTTAAACTCGATACCAAACTTCAGTATCCAAATTCAGATGAGAAGATGGTCCAGAGATCTTCAGTTGCAGCATTCAGAGCAGGGGCGTAGCACCATCTTAAATGTCGACTGTGATATTAGCATCAAGATGAGAAACTTCTTGGAAGAAGGCCTTAAAGTGCCTGTAGGAATGATCGATGTCATCGACGACACACATCTCTCGTATACTGTGCATCGACAACTGTGGGGCACCTACGTCAACAGCGCGAATTCCCACGCTGCTTGCCAGAATGGAACCGATGGTGGATCCACAAGCCATGTCGTTACGGACCACGAAATCCTGCAATGGCAAAGGCAGCCGAGAGTGATCAGTTCATTACAATACATTTCCCCAAGACAACAACATCTGGTTCTTGTCTGACAGCAAATCTTTGACTTGTGAAATAAAGCGAGTAGTCACCTGAACGGGCAGATCATGCTTCGACGCGATCTCCCTGAGAATATAAAGGAAGTCAACGAATTTGTTGCATATCGCTGATTAGCGTTGTGTTTGATTACAAGTCACTCCGTGCATCTTCGGCTGATGGGTTTCCTCGTGTTTGTCCTGAAAAAATTTACAGCATATTGAACCAAATCAAACGGACCAATTCAGACAAACTGAAGTTGACCATCTTAAAAAAAATAAAAAATGAAATACCATATAATTAGGGTGCAATGCATGAGCCATGTCAGCATATACAAGAAAGTTCTTCTGTATAGCTTTTTCAAGGACCTGAAGAAGCACGTAAACAGGAAAAGAAAAGGTTTAGGAACAGAAATGACAATGGCAACCCGAACAATAGGACTCTTATTGGATAAAATACCAAACAACTAAGTATGAGTGAGCTCCATATAGAGATCAGAGTCCAACCTAAGACAAAGTTGGTTTACGTTGATCTAAATCAAGACCAAATTAAGAGGTTTTGAGGCAACACGAGATTCCGGTTGTTTCGAACATCACTCGAAAATGATCATGACATCAGAGAATTAAGATAGGGAGCTAACTGAGGTCTCTCCCAAACTAGAAACTGTCATCAGAGAATTAAGCACCTTAGTACTTGAGCTGAAGAAGCTAGTGATCCGGGATAGAGCATCAATCATGACAGGAGATCCAGATCCTTGTGCCGAATTAGATCCAACCTCTTCATGATCAAACAAAGCAACCATCCTTACACCGGTTTCATCATCAAGGTCAGTGGCAGAGGACGTAGTATCAATCAGCGCCTGGAAGAAAATATCATGTACGGTCTGTCTGCTGCTACAAATTAACGACCATGAAGAAAGTAGATATTCTTCTACGTGAATGATTCAGATAGACTACTACTCAGAAGCCAGTTAGGTACTCAAAGGATCATGAAGACGAAGCAAAAAAAACTCCAAGCAAGCCGGAAGCTGATCACAGATGTCTGCTGGATCACATCCTCTCTGAGTCGCGATCCTCTACAAAAAGGAGGCGTAGAAACATAGAGAATTTTACATATGGAGAGAAGCCTCGAACCCACATTCCATGCAAAAATTGTTAACACAATGGAGGTAAAAGAATTTAATTTGATTCGTCAAAAAATTAATTAAAATTCGTCCGGAGAACTTGTTTAAGTAGTGTTAACTTGTGAGTTGATAAATAAGCAGGCGTGCTATTTGGGAGAGCTTGTTCAAGTACCCTCGCGGCGAGCTGCCTCTCGGGGGCGGTACAGAGTGTAGGGATATAAATCAACACTAACAAGCAGAAATAAAGGAAGTAAATCTGTTTTTGGATTCCTTTACACAGTCTCGGTCAGCTCTACGATCGGAGGTCTTTCCGCCGTCGGATTTTGTTGAAATTTTGACTGCTTGTTCATGAAATCAAGGGCTTCATTTTGAACAGTCGGATTGTTCTCGTGAGCTTTGGTTTGGTCAAAAACTTTGCTCGAACAGACCTGCAGTTTTTGGGTGATTTCTACACCTTCTTGTGCTATTTTGATCTCTTATTGTTCTTGATGATTGTTGGTGGGTTATGAATCCTTTGTAGAATGATTTGAGTGAAAAATTCTTCGATGTGAAGGGTAAAAAAAACTACGAGACCTTTCTAGGAGTACACCCTTACTTCTCTTATAGGTAAAAAAACCCAAATCATTCTACAAAAGATTCACAACCCACCAACAATATAAAAGATCAAAATAGCACAAGAAGATGTAGAAATTACCCAAAATTGCAGGTCTGTTCGAGCAGAATTTCTGACCAAACCAGAGCTCACGAGAACGATCCGACTGATCAAAATGAAGCCTTTGATGTCACGAACAAGCAGTCAAAATTTTAGCAAAATCCGACGGCGAAAAGACCTCCGATCGTAGAGCTGACCGAAACTGTGTAAAAGAATCTGAAAACAGACTTACTCTTTTTTTTCTTGCGTGAGTTCTCTGCCTCTCCTCCTTTTCTACACCTGATATTTTGACATTAAAATAGTTACTATTGAAAGCCCCAAAAAAAAAATACCAATATGGGCTGGACCTAGACTTGACCATTTGTTGAATTAGGTCGAACTCGAATCAAATTGGTTCGAATTCGAATTTATAAAATCTTAAACCGTATTCGATTCGTCTAAAGACGAATCGAATTTGAATTATTAATTATCGAATTCGATCGAATTCGAATTATAGTCGAATTCGATCGAATTCAAACTAGTTTGAATAAGCATTGAAATTTTTTTGGAAAATAAATAAACTAAAGTCTGGATTTACATTTAATGTACAAAATTAAGTTGACTATGACTCAAAGTTTAGATCGTAAGGTTTTAAGGTTTATGGTCTATGATTTGAAATTTAAGGTTTTAAAGGTTTTATATTTAAGGTTGTAAGGTTTAGAATTTGTGGTTTTAAGATTTTATGTTTGGGATTGTAAGGTTTAAACTTTGGGATTTAAGGTTTATGGTTTAAGGAGTATGATGTTAAAGGTCTGTAGGGTTTGAGATTTGGGATTTAAAGGTTTAAGGTTTATGATTTTAGAATTTAGGGTTTGAGGTTTTATGGTTTATGGTTTAGGGGTTAGGGTTTATGGTTTAGAGTTTAGGGTTGTAGGGTTGTAGGGTTTATGGTTTTAGGGTTTATGGTTTAGGGAATATAAGGTTTAAGGGTTCTAGGGCTTGAGATTTGAGATTCAAAAGTTTATGGTTTATGGTTTTAGAATTTAGGGTTTGAAGTTTTAAGTATTTAGGGTTTGAAATTTTAAGGTTTGGAGTTTTAGAGTTTAGAATTTATGATTTAAAATTTTATAATTTAATGTTTTAAATTTAGGATTTTATATAGTTAAAATTATATGATAAATATGACTAATATATATAATTAGTAAATTTTAGAAATAATTTATTTATCTTAAATTTTTAATTAGATAAGTAGAGAATTTAGATTGAAGTGTGTAAACTTTAAAGAATAAAAAATAATATTTATAGGATTTGAAATATTTTTTAAATTATTAAAAAATGAAAATTAACCCCAGAAAACAAAAAAAAACCCACCACCCCAAATTTTTTAATTCCAACCTTCCTTCTCCACCTTTCTCCTCAAAACTCTCTCCCCCCTTTTCCCTCCATTTGTTTTAGGCATTCCTTTCCTTTTCCCTCCATTTTTTTTAATTTCACCCTCTTCTCCCCCTCTTTTTCTCATGCAACCTTTCCCTCCATTTTTTAAATTTTCCTCTCTCTTCCATTTTCTGAATTTTGTAATATATATATACACGAATTTAATACGAATTCAACTCGAATCGAATTTAATTAAATTCTTCGGTTTGACGAATTATAAAAATCATAAACCGTATTCAATTCGTCTCATAACGAATTCCAATAGAATTTTTGACGAATCGAATTGGTAACGAATCGAATCGAATTTTTGACGAATCGAATTATGTCGAACTGCGAATTGAATTCTAACAATAGTCGGGTCTAGCTGGACCCATAACAGAGAGGAACACAACGGAAATTAAGACGAACAGGAGGTGGTATATTGAACGATGGGAGAAAGCCATGGCATGGCGTAAACTACATATGGCTTTTGTTTTATCTTTTCCTTTGAGAGAAATTAGGGTTTGTTAAGTTGTTTTATGCATGGAAGTGGTTGCGCACTACCTGCATATTATATATAATATTTAATGCCAACAAGCACGGAAACTACTTAGAAACGATGCTAGTCGAAAAGTTTTAAGTTGAAAATAGAGGGTGTTTGAATTAATTAAACGAAATATTTGTTTGGATATAAAAGTATGAGTACCACGTCAGAGCGGATTGATAGGTGGTTTATTCCTCTCTGGTACCAAAATAAAGTCAAATTTGTGCCAACTATGAAGACATTAATTTCGAACTGTGGACTATGAAGTCGTTGTATTCTTTTGTCGATACCAACGATAAAGTCTAATTGAAGTGACGCGATGGAGAGAAATCATGACCCAAGAGCACTTTACTTAATCAAAGGTGGAAGAATGAATATAAGTTGATTGAATATATCGCACATGTCTTGGAATATTTAATGCTATCTTCACAAATATAGTTTAACAAAAGTCTACGACACACCAGACCTCACCCACCTAACCAGCTCAAAGACAGGCTCTGTACTAGTGGTCGCTTGCCGGGAAAGGAGCTCCCATCTAATAAGGGGATGGATAGATATTGTTATATTTTAAAATCAATTTTAACAGTTGACTAATTAATTATTAACGTGTTGAGAAAGTCATAAGAAATATAATCAAAATGAGTAGTTCACCAATTGTTTGGATGATGCAGGAAACAAATATACCTAACCTACTCAGCAGCAGTCAGAATACTATTAGATTTCTGTTGTGTCTGAACGCAAAACATTTTGTGTCGTTGTTTTTGGGCGGAATTGTATCATTAAAATATAAAATCACCAGGCGAGGCGACCATAGCATCAGAAATTGGTTTCTCTGAGTCGTGAAATAGTATTATCAATGTCTTCCGATACAGCTCCACGGATAAAGCACGACGTTTTCATTAGCTTCCGAGGGAAAGACACCCGGAGGAACTTCACCAGCCACCTCCGGGCGGCCCTGGACCGGAACGGGATCGACGCCTTCACAGACAAGGGGCTCAGGGGCGGGGAGGAGATCTCTCCCACGCTCTCCACCAGGATCACCGAGTCTCTAGTCTCGGTGGTGGTCTTCTCCCCAAACTACGCAGACTCAAGGTGGTGTCTCGATGAACTGGTCATGATCATGGAGTGCAAGGCTGCCCGCGGCCAGGCTGTGCTGCCCGTGTTTCTGCAAGGGTTACAACCAACTCATGTCCGGAAGCAGACCGGCGCTTTTGGGGATGGTTTTCGGAGGCTTATCCAGGATGCTCGGTACGCGGATAAGGTGAAGAGTTGGCGGCGAGCTTTGAAGCAAACTGCCGATCTCTCCGGCTGGGCTTCCGACCAAATGTAATTCTTCTTCCCCACTACCCCTCCTCGCTTTTGTTAGATATGCGTTTGACTTGTTCAAGTTCATGCAAATAAAACGAGACACACCAGGTTTCTCTTTCTTGAACATGGTTCTTTGCTTTGATCAAAAAACCATATTGGGTATAACTAACTAAAGGCTGTCTTAATTGTTAAGTAGGAACTTGGTATTCACTTGCTTCTCCTATGTTATGTGTCTCTGTTCCTTTTTTGACACTAATAGCTACAGTTTTTTTGCTTTATTAGATCCGAGGAAAAAATTGTAGAGAAGATCCTCAGCCGTATACAGTCTCTTCTCGATCAAATGTCTTCAGATGATTTGTTCCAGCCATTTATTGGAATTGAGCGTGTGGAAAAAGTTGAATCAATCTTGTCATCGCCGGAGGTGAGATGTCTAGGATTATGGGGATTGCCTGGTTCAGGAAAAACCACACTTGCTGGAAAGATATTTCACCGTATCTCCAAGAACTTCGATGCAGCATGCTTCATCGAGAACGTTAGAGAGTTTGCAGAGAGGCACGAATTGAACGGTTTGAGGAACTCTTTGCTCTCCCAACTTCTTGAAAAGCATGATCAAAACCAAGGCCCTCCTATCATCTTCCGTAACGACATCCAGCGGAAGCTAGGAAGGAAAAGGGTTCTCGTCGTACTGGATGATATTAGCGACGCAGGTCAATTACAAGAACTGATAGGAGACTGTAGCTTCTTTTGCCCAGGAAGTAAGGTGATTACAACTTGCAGAGACCAGCAAGTCCTCAAGAATGTATGTGACCAAGTATATGAAGTCCAAGAGTTGAACGATTATGAATCCCTTCGTCTCATTCAGCTTCATGCGTTTAAGCAAAGACAGCCTACACCAGATCAGATGGACTTACTGAAAGAAGCTGTCAAATACACACAAGGCTTGCCATTAGCTCTCGTAGTCCTGGCTCGCAATCTTTTTGACAAAGATATAACCATTTGGAAGAGCGAGCTTGCAAAACTAAGCGACATCCCGGATATGCAGATTCTGAAGATTTTGAAGACTAGCTTTGATGGGCTAGAAGATACAGAGAAGATCATATTCCTTGATATTGCCTGTGTCATGGAAGGCTGGAATAGAGATCACGTTGAAAGCATACTAGATGGTTGTGGATTTTATGCTGTACGAGGAATTGCACGTCTTGTTGATAAGGCTCTGATAACCATCTCAAATCGACACGAAATTAGGATGCATGACTTGATAAAACAGATTGGCCAACATATAGCTTCTCATGAAGGTATCAAAGAGACCGGTAGACCTAGAAGGTTGTGGAGGATGAACAAGCAAGTTGTAGATGTGCTGACAAAAACTCAGGTAACTAAGAATTTTCTTGATATCGGCTCAAGTTCTCAAGGGTTCTACTATCCTAACATGAGCCAACGTCAAGTTTGAACCAAATATTTATGTTGTGCCATGTAATTGCTTACTGGCTGTTACTCTGTTGTTGTCAATTCTCTGCAACTTATGCATGTAGCTACTTCTTTACGGTCATAATCACTTAAAATTTCATGTCCATGTTTAGAAGGTAGAAGGGACAAGGAACATAGAAGTCATATCAATGGACCTGTCCTCGGTTGCAAGTATCAAACTCGGGCCAACAGTCTTCAAGAAGGTGTCAAGGCTAAGAATCTTGTGTTTTCACCATGCTTTTACCAGAAATAAAAACACAATTTCGCTTCCGGAGGGACTCAAGTATCTTCCCGATGGATTGCGCTACTTGCAGTGGGACAAGTACCCTTCCCCATCTCTGCCGTCACGTTTTAATCCTGATAATCTTGTTGAACTTCGCATGGTTGGCAGCAACCTTAGACAACTATGGATTGATGAAGTTGAGGTAATGAAACTGTAGTGAATATTTGTTGAATTATCAGTTCTAAGCTTCCCGTTCCACATCTGCAACCATAAACTGAAATCTTTCGCATCCAAGTTTATGAGGCAGTGCATCATCATCTTGCTCATAGGTTAAATCTGATACAATACTTAAACGCACACACTTCCCCAAACTTGACGAGGTTCCTTACTGTGATTACTCTTTTGATTTGTTTTTGTAAATGGATATGCTGGCTGCTTCATCGTACTTTCTACTTGTTGCAGCTGCCGAGCTTGAAACATGTCGACCTTTCTGGTTCCTTGAACTTGACCACACTTCCTGCCTTCAGAAACGCGTTGAAGTTGGAGAAACTGCAAGCGTCATCTTGTTTCAACTTAAGAGGCCTTCCAGATTCAATACAGCACCTAGTGGAACTCAAGTATATATGTTTGGACAATGACACAAGTCTTACTGGGATTCCAGAATGCTCACGGTTGACAAAGCTGGAGACACTCTCACTCCACAACTGTTCAAAAATCAGGACTCTTCCAGAGCTTCCGCCATATAAACTTCAATGGTTATGGCTGTTGGGCTGTGTAAAGCTTGAGAGTCTACCAAACATCTGTGAACTGAATCATCTCGAACTACTTAATATTAGCAGATGCCCGAGACTGTTGACTTGTCCGGTGAACTTGGATGGTTTCAAGTCTCTTGGTGGGCGTCTCGTGGATGGGAGTCATTTGCACCGCTTCTTGCCATCCGTGACTCGCCTTAGTTCACTGACCATATTGAGATGTTCTGGGTACAAGGGCGATGCACTACCTTCTCTAAAAGGTTTAGTGTCGCTCAGGCAACTGTTCTTGGCAGATTGCTATTTGAAGAGCTTACCAGAAGACATCCAGTACCTCACCCATCTCTGGAAAATTGACTTGAGCAATTGCAAGAAACTCAGTTTTATACCCGAGCTTCCGCCTAGTCTGCATTACCTAGATGCAACTGACTGCAGATCTCTGCAAAAATATGCCCACATTTCATTACCACGAGTTGATATTGGACTTGGTTCGCGATTAAAATTGCACTTGATGTTTCTTAACAGCTTTGAATTGGAGCCAGATGCAAGGAACAATATCTGGAGAGATTTCTGGTTCAGAGTTCAATTCGTTTTGGTACGTTCATATCTCTCTCTCGCTTAAATGCATGATTATTTAGAGAATCTCATTCACAATCTTTTGCCACACAGGTCCCTCTGGCGGAGAAGATGTACGGTGAGCGGCGTACAAATATGTATCTATTATCTTCAGAATCTGAAGGAGGAAGATCAGATAAAGCTGTTCTTTGCGTCCCGGGAAATGAAGTGCCAGAATTGGTCAAGTACTTCAAGATAGGATCCTCATTAGAGGTCAAGACCAACTGCAGGAGAAGACTCCATCCCCTTGGATTTATCTTTTGTGCAGTTGTAGCTGTTCCCGGCCCTCTCAATGAAGGTCCGTGGCAGCTCACAGTTACCTGCAAGTGGCTATCCAAGTCTGGAGAAAATTTTCATTCTGAAGGCCTCTTCACCGTCCGATCACTACCCGATCGAGAGCACACCATCTTATGGTGTGATGGCTTCAGTCCCTCTCAGTACTATTTCAAAGAAGCCATGTTTCGATTTTCCGCTTCGGTCAGCGATTATAACGACAGCACCGGATACTTGGATCTCGTGGATGTGGCAGTTGTCAAGTGTGGGGTTACTCCAATTGGCAGGAAATTGGGAAGCGAGTGGTTTCCTGTGACTGAAGATGGTAGCTCCCCGGTTGTGGGAGAAAGAGACTACTGCCCTACAAAGAGAGAGCGTGGAAATGGTGACGAGGAACAGCCGGGGCCCACCCAGAAAAGAAAGACATCAACGCCAAAGTGAAGACTACCAAGCTACACACTACCAAACTGAAGACAAAACCCAGAAAGAAAAACTCAAATATTTTTGCTCAATTCTCTACAGGAACACACACACACACACACACACACATAGAGAGAGAGAGAGAGAGAGGGTTAGGAAGTTTACCGACAGCGTGGAAGGCGGTCGGGAAAGCGTTGAGGAAGCTGATGAGATCGGAAGCAACGGCTTCTCTCCCATTTCTCCATTTCTTTACTTTTGCCATTTTATTTTATTTTGGTTTGGTTTGGTTTGGTTGGTTGTGACTTTTTTTTCCTTCTTGTTTATTACTTTTGGATGGATTTGGATTATTTATTTATTTATAACTTGGAGACATCTAATAATTTAGGGAAAAGTTTAACTTTGATACCTGTGGTTTGGCGAATTTTGCGTGATGATCCTGTGGTCCTAAAACGCCTCTCATGATCCTGTGGTTGGCTAAAAATTTTGCGACGTAGCCTCGGGTAGCTTCCGAACCAAAAAAATTACTCCGAACCTAATTTTAAATCCCTTTTAATCCCTAATTTTTTAAAAAATTCTAAAAACAACCCCTATCTCACCCCGAACCCCAGATTTTGGGTTATCGTCGATGGCGTGGCCGACCGTGCTAAGGGATTTCCTGGGCCACCGCGATCTCCTTCTTCAGACCAGACCCAAACTCCTTGAGGTCCCGGCGATAAGTCTCGATCACCGACTCAAACTTTATAGTTAGGTTCTTGATCGGGGCAGGATTGGGTTTTGGTTTATCAAGATTGGGTTGGGATTCGAATTCGGAGTCCGGGGGATCCGGATCATTGGCGAATATGGATTGGAAGAAGTTCATTTTGGGGTTTGGGTTGAGATAGGGGTGTTTTTAGAATTTTTTAAACAATTAGGGATTAAAAGAGATTTAAAAATTAGGTTCGGAGTAATTTTTTTGGTTTGGAAGCCACCCGATGCTACGTCGCAAAATTTTTAGCCAACCACAGGATCATGAGAGGCGTTTTAGGACCACATGATCATCACGCAAAATTCGCCAAACCACAGGTATCAAAATTAAACTTTTCCCAATAATTTATAAACAATTCTCTCTCGATTCAAAATAGAACTTTAAAAACGAGAAAAAGTAAGCAACTAATTTTTCTACTTATTCTAAAACTGGTTTGATCGAAATATATTTTAAAATAAAAGTTTGTGGTTATATTTTTGTTGGTTTATTCCTAACAATCAGTTTTTTTTTATTATATTCAATAAATTAAACCTTTATCTTATGAATCATATATATGTATATGGTTTATCTTAAACACCATTATCATAAATATTGATATGTATCTGTTACAACTGAATCTAAAATATGTTAAGTAGTCTTATTAAACAGACTGAATAAAACATACTGTTATATGTTATCCTCTTTCTACTCCGTTTTTGTCCCAAGCTCATCCGTTAAACATGCCAAAGATTATTTTAATGATAATTCAGAGCTAATTAATCTTTACTAAGTTAATGATTATATTATTGTAAAAAGACCAGAGGTTCACTTGAATTAATCGGAAGTGAGTCTAGCGGCTAACTATTAGCCGCTTATTAATTAACCCGATCAGAATTTAATAGTAAAAAGAAATTAGGAGCTGCCTTATAATTTTGGGAAAATTGCCCAAAGGACTTGGAGTATGGATGATGATATTAGACATTTATTTATTTAGTCATAATAGCTGAAGAAGACTATCTGATCTGATCTATTTGGCCGTGTGATCAATGATTAGTAAGCAATTACTTGGTGGAGTAGGCACGCCCGCACTGGATAACTAACGAACTAGCTAAGAAAAGAAAGGAATGATTTTTTTCTTTATTTCTTTCTTTTGTTTTGGGAGCGGAAACGCTCTATTTACTCTGAAAAGTATAGTAGTTGTAGCTGATGATGATGATGATTGAATATGAACAACTCAAAGGACATGTCAGAGATGGCCTTGCTTGATGTCTGCGTGCCGATGCATGTTTGCTCTCTTCTGATTTTCCTGTTGCGTTGGAAGGGTAGCCTGCCACTGCCATCATCAATCGGAAAAGATGTTGATGTAGAATATTCGTATACTTCCTTTACCAAAACATAGAATGGCATTTCGATTTGGTTTTGTGATTAGTTCCTAATGAATCAATCATGTGTCACCGCTCAGGATGAGCTGTTTCGGATTGAATGATAGACAACTTACTGACCGCAGCGGGTTTCTTTCGTTCCTGCAGAGGCAAGGGGCAGCAGTTAGCATCAATGGCAACTTATTTCAGAGCATTTTTTTTATAGTCCCGTTGGCCCGAAAACAACTCACTTATGGGGACCTATTGCCAACTGGGGATTCGTTGCATCTGTACGTTTAACTTCCCTTGCATTGAATAATAACACAGCATTCTGCTATCTGGTTCATTAGATACTCAGTTGTGCACTCCTCGACTCATCGGAACATTTGTCTTATAGGGGATAGCTGATATAAACAAACCACCAGAAAAGATATCCGGAAACATAACAGCCGGTAAACATTAATTGGTTGCATATTAATAAGTTCGGGCTAGTTGATTCGTGGGCTCGTTGCTCATCTCCTGTTCGTAATGTTTGCAGCCATGTGCATCTTTTCAGCATTGTTCATGAGATTTGCATGGATGATGGTGCATCCTCGCAACTACCTTCTTTTGGCTTGTCATGCTTCAAACGAGCCTGTGCAGCTTTATCTGTTCTCGCGCTGGGCAAAGGGTCAAGGGTAAGAGTAACCAACCCTATGTGATGCCATTTTAGTTTGGCTTCTAAATCATGACTCTTGCAGTATTAAGATAGTTTCAGTTGTTTCTTTTCCTGTGGTTGATCCGAGTGCATTCCCACAATGGTTCCTTTCTATGACACAAGAACCCTTTTCTCCATCGGCCATGATCAAGTTCTGCAAGTTAACGATGGTTACACGATAGTGCTCTGAGCTAAATATCTTCATCCCGGGCACTGTCCTCTAAGTTGCTCTCTCCGCAGATAGTTATAGGGGACCATTTTTGCTTCAACATGTTATGGGGTGTAATGACTCAGCATTCTTACCTTGCTGATAAAGTTGTTGTCTCTACCGTTTACTCATTCTACCGCTTACTACGTTTTTCATTTGGCTATCTAGGTACTTGTCATCCGAGAAAAAGGAGGAACCCTCAGCTCAATAATTGTCTTCCGATCCGAATGTTCTCGTATGGCAATGCACATTGTGGCAGTGATAAATTAGTTTCAAATTCTGGTACTTCACTTATCATCTGAGGGAGGGAGAGAGGGTGAAGGGTGTGTGTAATTATTCCTACATCCTGAAACAAACAAGAAACACGATGGTTGTATTTTACTACAGCTAGTTATTACTGTAATTATTAAATTATAAAATTGACGAGTCTATAAATTATGTATGAATCTTCTTAATATTATATATCTTGTTATCAAAGTGACTTTCTGAACCAAATCTAAGTTGGGACTACACAGAGATATTAATTTATCGAGTATTCATTGAATAAAATTTTACTGTATTTACTCCTTTGAGGGGGGCGGTTGTTTTGCAATTAATATTAGTGTTTCATAGAATTACGACTCTATTTGTCTTGATTGGGAATCACATGGCTATACATGACAAGTAATAACTACGGATTTATTTGGCAATATCGAAATTTGCCAAGTATAAGTAGAATTCCACTCCACTCCACTGAAATTAGTGGTCCTCCTATTTTTTTTCAAAATAATTCCATTATTTATAAATAAAAAAATTTGTAGCACAGCATATCTCTCTGTTCTCTTTCTCTCTCCTCCATCGTCCACATGGCCGTCGTCGACCCAGCCACTGACTATTGCTCGGAAACCAGAACCTACCACAGTCTACGACCGGTCGTCCCCCTGCCCCCACCAACCCAGACCCTCTCCCTCCTCCAGACCACCGACACCCCTCCCTCCACCACCACCTTCCTCGTCCATGCCACGACCGATCGTTCCCTCAGCTACTCCGCCTTTCTCTCCCAGACCCTGTTATGACCCTTGCTAACTTTGTCTTGGTTGCGATCACTTGGTCCGACCTTTGGTTATTTTGTTTCGATCGGTGTTAGAACCGTTATGATGAATTCATCGACCTTTGGAGGATTAGGCATAACTTTGGCGTGTGAACTACGATTCGGATGATTCTAAGTCGGCTAAGTTCGTAACACGTTAGTCTACGACTATCGTGTTTTGAGTTTTGTGATTTGGAACCTTCGTCTTTGAGTTACGAGCTAATTTCGGTGGAAAAATCTGCATTTTCGGCTAGTATAGTGGCCGCTACAAATGTAGTGGTCGCTACACACCCTGCAGTGGCCACTACAAATGTGGTGCTCGGGAGGTGCGAGGCTTCTCTATTTTCTGTTTTCTTTCCCTAGCGACCACTACAAATACAGTGGGCGCTACACCTCTGCAAACACCTTCTTTTGAGGATGAGACTTTCCATTTATGGTAAGTTTTGGTTAAAATATCTAGGAGGCTTTGTGAGTGGATTTCATTTGTGCTCATCCATCTAAAAGAGAGAGAAAGAGAGAAAGGAAGGAGAAGAAGAGAAGAGGAAGAAAAGAAGGATTCTTGGATTTTGGAGATTGGTAAGTAGTTTTTAGGCTTAAGTTTATTAGAATTAAGTGTAGATCTGTTCAATACCTTGAATTAGGTGTAAGCTTGTAAGGATTTGAGTACTTTATGATTATGGATAATTTGGAGTTTTAAGTATTTAAGGATTGAATGGAGGATTTGATAATCATAGATATTGATCAAGTCATTAATGATGAGATAGGAGGATTATTATGCATATTTTGGAGATTTGTGTAAGAATATGATTTTAGAGACTTTAGTGTAGGTTTATCCATTTTTCCATGAGTTTGAGAGGTTGAAGATTGATATAGGGTTGTTATATGATTTAGTTGACCATCTTTTGGAGTTCAAACACCGAGGATCGTGAAGTGACGTTTGAAGCTCTTTTGGAGTATTTGGATAATTTGGTTAAGGTAGGGAGATATTATCCCTAACCTCTGTTTGGCTAACATTGATTGTTATAAACTTGTGATGTTGCTTTGATGTGATGATTATGGGATGATTTGATAAAGTATGAATGTGAGTCTTTGATTTGTGTGTGATTTGGTGATTTTTGGTTTATGCATGGTTTTGGAAATCATGAGTCTTTGGACTATGAAAATGTGATGTGAGGTTACAAATTTGTGTACGGTATATGTGTGTCTATTTGTGAGATGGCGGATGATGAGGTCTACCCGTGACCAACCAGGGATGTTGGCATATGTGCACATATTTTGAGGATACATTGGATTTGTTATGATTATGATATGGCCAGCGGAGTTTGATTATGAAAGCGCTATAAGATATGGTATCCTCGTGTTGTGAGAGGGAGTGGCACATTCTAGACCTATCCGAAGTCCATCCATGTTTTGGCATTTGCGATACCTATTCGGATCGGAACATGCCTATGTGTATGATTATGAATTTGTTATTCATTTACAATTAAATTACATGTGTTGTGCTAAATGTTAATTTTGCACCAATTGTCTATGCATGAATTTGAGTCTATGTATGTGATTGGTTAGTTAATTATAGGTTAGTTTTAATATCCTCTACTAAGTACTTCCAAGTATTTACTCCCTCCTCCACAAGTGACTGAAGTTAGAGAATTGCCTTGATGTCCGAAGAATTTGTTTGATAGATCGTGTGAACCCATTATCTTCTTTCGAGTTTTGAAGACTTCAGATGGTATTTCTCTTTTGTGATCTAGTAGAGTCGTTCCATTGTACACATTGTGGGACCATATGTTTGTATTTGGAATAATGTAAGAATATTGTGATATATATGTATAATATGAAATTACGCTTTCGCATTTGTATAAGCTTATGTTAACGCTTTTGCAATTTGATATGTGTGTATGTACAAGGCTAGCTAGGTTGCGGCTCATTGGTTTAGATGAGCGTGACCCAGTACCATGTCAGCGATCCGGATTTGGGTCGTGACAGACCCACTCCCTCTCCCGCTTCTCCCTCTCCCCCACCGGCATCATCCTCATTGTCTCCCTTTCCTCCCTCCTCTTCCCCATCCTCTACTTCTCCCTCTTGTCCCTCGACGTCACCATCTCCCCCACCAACCCTCTCGCCTCCGACTCTGAGCTTGCTCACTAGGTCGGCCTCTATAAACCCAAGCTCGCTTTTGCCACATCAGCCACCACCTTCAGGCTCCCACCCTCCCTTCTCGTCATCCTCGTCGATTCTCCGGAGTTCCTCTCCCTCTTAACCACTCTAGCAACTAAGACGAAGACGTTTCCTCCATTGCTGGAGGTCGACCAGTCCTCCCTGGAGGTAATCCTATACTTATTGTTAGGAAAGACTCGATATTTCCCACTTCGTAAAGTTAAGATAGGCACTTGGGAGCACACGAGTATAATTCTCCTATAAGAAGATTCTTTTATTATATGAAATGAATAATGGGATTACAAGAATGGATTTACAAACTCGACTCACTCTATGGTGGCTCACTCAAGCTTGAGGATAAGGACTTCTCAAGCTATCTCTCTTCTCTCGCAAGAAGGCTCTCTAACTCTCATTCTATGGTGGATTCACTCTTTCTCTTCAGGATGGCTAGAAATAAAGCCTCCTACCCTTATTTTTACTACTCCACCTCCATAATGAACGGTGGAGATTAATTGTATCCTACCGTAGAGATTGATTCTCTAGAATGCTCTACACACTCTAGGAATTTCTATATTGATTCTCTAGAATGCTCCACATACTCTAGGAATTTCTACACTCTTCCACTCCCTTCCATATCCTTCTATATTCTTCCATAGGATTTCGAAAGGTTCCACACATCTCTAGAATGTTCTAAAGGGTTCCATACTTTTTCATAAGATTCTAGAGAGTTTTAGACCTCTCTAGAATTCTCCGAATTTTTCTAGAAAATTTTAGACTTCTCTAGAAAGCTCTAGAATTTTTAGAACTTCTCCAATTAAGGAGGAATCCTAATAAATCTCCCTCTTCCGAGTTAATTGGGGAGTAATAGTAAACTAGCACCTTGACAGCAATCTTCAACCTTCTTTATCGGTATTACCTTGGTCATCATGTCTGACTAATTCTCATCTGTGTGAACCTTGTCAAGATATATTTTCTTTTTCTCAAGGACTTCTCGAATCCAATGATACCTTGTGTCAATGTGCTTTGTGCAGGAATGAAATGTTGAGTTCTTTGCCAAGTGAATCGCACTTTAATTATCGCACTTCAACACATACCTTTCTTGATCTATTCCCAACTCTAGCAGCATGTTCTTCATCTACAATATCTCCTTGCAAGCTTCAGTAGCTGCGATATACTCTACCTCGGTAGTGGATAATGCAACACACTTTTGTAGCTTTGATTGCTAGGAAACAGCTCCCCCTGTAAAAATAGTTAGGTATCCTGATGTTGATTTCCTTGAATCAATATCACCTGCCAAGTCTGCATCTGTGTATCCTTCCAACATAGGTTTTTCTTTTCCAAAGCATAAACATCTTTTAGAAGTTCCATGTAGATATCGGAAGATCCATTTGACTACTGCCCAATGTTCATTCTTGGGGTTGGCCAAGAAGCGACTAATGACTCTAACTGCATATGCGATATCAGGTCTTGTATATATCATTGCATACATTAGACTGCCTACTACAGATGAATATAGAATCTTCTTCATTTCCTCTATTTCTTCTTCATTTGTGGGACTTTTCTTCGAACTCAGCTTGAAGTGTCCTGCAAGTGGTGTGTTAACCAGCTTTGACTTATGCATGTTGAATCTTTCCAACACCCTTTCAACATACCTCTCTTGAGATAGCCATAGCAGTCTTTTTGACCTATCACGAGTTATTCTCATCCCAAGGATTTGTTTAGCCAGTCCCAAATCTTTCATGGTAAAGCTCTTGCTTAGATCTTTCTTCAGGGCATCTATCTTTATGCGATCTTGTCCTACAATCAGCATATCATCAACATAAAGTAGAAGTATGAGAAAGTCATCACTTGTTTACCTCTTTATAAAGACACAATGATCACTTTCTATCTTTTTGAAATCATATTCTGGCATAAAAGCTTCAAACTTCTTGTACCATTGCCTTGGTGCTTGCTTAAGGCCATATAGATTTTTTGTGAGATAACATACCAAGTTTTCCTTGTCTGGAACTTTGAATCCCTCAGACTGCTCCATGTAGATCTCTTCCTCTAGATCATCATGAAGGAAAGTTATCTTGATATCGAGTTATTCAATCTCCAAATCTTGTACTGCTACTAGGCTAAAGACAACTCGAATGGATGACATCTTCACCACAGGAGAGAATATTTCTTCAAAATCAATGCTTTTTTCTTGACCAAATCCTTTGACAACCAACCAAGCTTTATAGCGAGGCTTTAAGCTATTATCTTCGGTCTTGATTCGATATACCCATTTATTCTTCAAGGCTCTTCTCCCTTTTGGTAGCTCCACTAGTTCATAAGTGTGGTTCTTATGCAAGGATTGCATCTCTTCTTACATGGCTCTTCTCCACTCTTCTTTATGACTGTCATTGATTGTTTCTTTATAGCTTTGTGGCTCCCCCTCATCTGTGAGCATAATGTACTCCTCAGTGTTATACCGAGTGGATGGTCTTCTTTTCCTAGAGGATCGCCTCAACTCTGATGCTAGTAGAGAATCAGATTGAGGATCTTCTTAAGCTAGTTCATCATAAGTCTCCTGGTTGCTTTACTCTAAATATAGGCTCATGGTCTTCAACATGATTATCTTCTGGTGTGTCATCATCCTCACATCGAACTGGAACATGTTTAGTGCTCTTGCTACTTCTCAATCTTGGCTTCTCTAAATTTTTAATATCTTCGATTGTTTGATCTTCGAAGAATACAACATCCATACTATAAACAACTTTCTTATTAATTGGATCCCATAGCCGGTAGCTGAATTCATCCTTGGGTGAACGAAGGCAGATACACTCCTTTGCCTTTGCATCAAGCTTAGCTTGCTCATCTTTGGGGATGTGAACAAATGCCTTGCACCCAAGCATCTTGAGATGATTATATGAAGCCTTTTTTCCTGTCCAAACCTCCTCTGGGATGGCCCCTTCCAAAGGAACTGATGGTGTGAGATTGACAATGTCAACTGCAGTCATTATAGCTTCTCCCCAAAAGGATTTGGATAACTTAGCATGAGAGATCATGCATCGAACTCTTTCTCCAATTGTTCGGTTCATTCTCTCAGCTAACCCATTCAGCTGTGGTGTCTTGGGTGGAGTCTTCTCTAGCTTAATGCCATATTTCTTGCAATAGACTTCAAAAGGATCTCTATACTCACCTTCATTGTCAAATCATATGCACTTGATCTTTTTTCCAATCTCACGCTCTACTAGAGCATGGAATTCTTTGAAGGCATCAAGCACTTGATCTTTTGATTTTAATAGGTACAACCACACCTTCCTTGAATAGTCATCAATGAAGTTGACAAAGTACAATGCACCACCAATGGATCTCATAAACATTGAACACACATCAGTGTGTACAAGGTCGAGGATGTTCTTTCTCCTTATGGGTGGAGAAGATCTTTGGAAAGTAACTCTATGTTGTTTTCTAGCTAAACAGTAAGCACAAGGATCAAGTGACTTACCTTTCACATCAGGGAGAAGATGTCTTCGAGCTAGCATGTAAAGGCCATTTTCACTGATATGCCTAAGTCATTTATGCCATATCTCCATATCATCAATGGTTATGTTTACTTCTCCTTTGCAGAGCTTGGCTTGCATCACGTATAATGATCCTTCCTTCTTTCCTCGAGTCATAACTAGGCTTCCTTTAGTGAGCTTCCACTTTCCTTCACCAAAGTAGTTTATCAGATCACCATCATCTAGCTTCCTAACAGAGATAAGATTAAGGCACATAGCTAGAACATGCCTCACATCTTTTAAGACAATTTCACATCCGGTGCTTGTTGTCAGGATGATATCTCCTATCCCGACTATCTTGCTCCTATCTTGATTTCTCATTTGTACCATACCAAAGTCACTACTTTGGTAGGATGAGAAGAATCTTCTATGTGGAGTGACATGGAAGGAAGCACCAGAATCAACAATCCAAGAACAATCATCGCAAGCAATGTTTAGAATATTATCTTCACCAACGAGATATAGTAAAGCTTCTTTTGATACTACGGTAGTAGTATTCTTCTCTTCTTGCTTCTTCGTTGGGCTGACCTAGTCTGGCTTAACATTACCGGCCTTCTAATCTTTCTTGAAAGATCGACATTCTATTTTCTTGTGACCCATCCTTCCACAATAGTAGCATGTAATCTTTGAGCGTGATTTGGATCTACCTCGAGATTGATATCGATCTCGGCTCTTACTATGTCCACAAGTCTAACTCCTACCCCAGTTCTCAATAATATTAGCCTTAGGATAGGTAGACTCACCTCGTTCCATTCTCCTTGCTTCTTCATCGAGAAGGCTGTCATTGACAGTATCCACAGTAAGCTTTCCTTCCGGAGCTGAGTTACTAAGTGTAACCACAAGTGTATCCCAACTTTCCGACAAGGAACTAAGGATTAGAAGGGCTTGCAACTCATCATCAATCTTCATATCAACTTTGGTTAATTGATTTACGAGCCCCTTAAATTATTCAAGTGCTCAATCATACTATGACCATCCTTATACTCCAACTTCACCAATCGTCGAACTAAATTAGCTTTGTTACGAGGTGTTTCTTTTGAATCATGGACTCTAGCTTTGTCCAAAATTCATAAGCATTTGTATAAGTAGAAATATGCTCGAAGAGAGTTTTATCAATATATTTATGGATCACATCGACAACATTCTGATTTAGGAGCTCCCACTGCGCATCGCTCTTGCCTTCTACCTTGTCTTTGTAGATGATGGGCTCATGCAAATCCTTGCAATATAGATGATCTTCCATCATCGGCTTCCAATATGAGTAGTTGTTAGCCGTGAGCTTGAACATCTCTCCATCATGAGTGATATAGTCCTCCATCTTGAATTACACGAGCTAATGATGACTTAGACGAACCTGGTGAACCTGGCTCTGATACCACTATTGGGAAAGACTCGATATTTCCCACTTCGTGAAGTTAAGACAGGCACTTGGGAGCACACGAGTATAATTCTCCTATAAGGAGATTCTTCCACTATATGAAATGAATAATGAGAATATAAGAATGGATTTACAAACTCGACTCACTCTATGGTGGCTCACTCAAGCTTGAGGATAAGGACTTCCCAAGCTATCTCTCCTCCTTCCACACATCTCTAGAATGTTCTAGAGGGTTCCACACTTTTCCATAAGATTCTAGAGAGTTCTAGACCTCTCTATAATTCTCCAAATTTTTCTAGAAAATTCTAGACTTCTCTAAAAGCTCTAGAATTTTCTAGAACTTCTCCAATTAAGGAGGAATCCCAACACTCGTTGGGGACGACCGGGAAGGTGAAGGGTGTGTGTTTAACGCACCAGAACCTGATCGCCCTCATCGTCAGGATGTTCCACAACGCTGGCGAGAAGGAGGAAGGGTCACTGCAGGCGGTGTCGTTCATGACGATTCTGGTGTTTCACATGTTCGGGTTCTTCATGATGGTGAGGGCGGCGGCAGGAGGGAAGATGCTGGTGCTGACGAAGCAATTCGAGTTTGAGGGGATGCTGGCGACGGTGGAGAAGTACCGGGTGACGTACATGCTGGTGTCGTCGCCGCTCGTGGTGGCGCTGGTCAAGTCGGAGCTCACCAAGAAGTACGACCTCAGTTTGCTGACGCTGCTCGGGTCCGGTGGGGCCCCCTCGGAAAAGACGTGTTCGAGAGCTTTTGCCAGAAGTTCCCGAACGTCCAGATTGTCCAGGTTCATTTCGTTAATTAATTAATTATTTATTTTCTTTCTTGTTTTGGTGGAGCGTTACGGAAATTGTTTGGTTCTTTTGGAATATTTTCCTAATTATTAAAAAGATGTGAAATATGGAGATCAATTTTTTAAAGAAAGGTCTTAAAAATACTAACATAGTCATATTACCAATTTTTAAAAAATATTACACGATTGTTTTTTCATAAATTGCCCCGACTTCACTTGGTACTAAACAATATATTAACTGTAACTCAATAATGCACTTTACTTATGTTGGACATTTGTTTTCGTTGTGATTAATGTGGTGCAGAAACTAGTTTTTGTTTTGTCTTTTCTTGTCTTTTTTGGTGCGCGCACTGCACCGGGTTGATGCAATGGATGATTTACAGAGAGATTTGGTTATTTAAATACCAGATAGATGTTGATGTTGATGTTGATGACACCATGCAACTTGTCCATGTTAAATAATTGAGACAAGTTTATTGCAGTATAATGCTCTGCTGTTCTCAAAATTAATATTTTTAGTGACTAATTTATTTATTTTTGCACGTGGTTAAACTTTTTATCAAGTAGCTCCTTTGTGGATGCTCATGATTGTGGCATGTAATTTTCCTTTTCTTTTTTAGTTTGCGACGAGGAAACATAAAAGTTACATGTCATGTGTTAGGGAATCGAGCATTCTCGCGACTCCCTCGCTACGAGTGCATATCTGCGAGCGGACCCAAACAACGCAATTTAACAATCCGTAAGAAGCATCTAGCATCTCGAAGCACTAACTAACATATAAAAGGAACAAGGAGGTAAACAATTCAATTTGTTCACCCGGTTTGACGATCACATCTACGTCCGGAGGCGTCCAAGCCAGGAGAGATTCCATTATAATCGCAAGCTACACCGCTCGTTACAATAGATGTCATACTTGACTCTCTTCTCCTACTCTTCCATTGCCGTGGCTACCCACACACTCGGGAGCTCACATTCAACAAGCTAACTCTCCTTCACTCGGAGAGCACCACTGCATTCAATTGGATGGCTAACCCTCTCTTCGGCAAGGCCCTCTACTTGGGCTTCACCAACTCAACGGAGATCACCCTCACTCGGATCTTCTTCTCCTCTCTTTGTAAGGCCCTCCACTCGGGCTTTACTAACTCAATGGAGATCACCCTCACTCGGGTCTTCTTCTCCTCTCTTGGCATGGCCCTTGACTCGGGCTCACACCGACACAACGGACAACTCCCCTTTACTCGAAGAGCACTATCTTCTTTACACAACAACCCATTTAGAGCTTCTCCTGCTCCTATCTTGTCTAAGGGTTCAAGACATATCCACCCTATGGAGCTTCACCCGCTCCTATTTTGTCTAAGAGGGAAAGACGTCATTACCTTTGGAGCTTCACTCCTTATCTCTCGGCCTAAGGACAAGCCTAACTCTTTGGAGACTCTCTTCATCTCCTCCTCCTTCACTCGGAGGATAACCTCCTCCTTCACTCGGAGGACAACCCACTCCTTGGGTTGGACATGGCCTCTCTCTCTCCCGGAGAGGACCTCCTCCCTTGTGCTCTTCTTCTTGGACAACTCCCCTTCTCTCGGAGAGCACCACCTCCTTCACTCGGAGTAGCTAGCCCTTTCACTTGGGCTTATCTTTCACCTTCTTCTTCTCCTCCTCCTCTCTCTGAGGATAACCTATATCTTGGGTTGGGCAACTTGGGGCGGCATGGCCTCTCTCCCTTCCGGAGAGGGCCTCCTCTCTTGTGCTCTTCTTGGAGTGGAGGTGGGATGTCTCTCTCTTTGGTCTAGAGGATCAAGACACCCAAAAGCTTGACTCTAATGAGGCTTACTTGGGTATATATAGAGGCTCACCCAAAACTAGGGCTGTTGGATGAACAAGGGCAAAACCGTCAACCAAAAACCTTCATTTTCGCATCTGGGCAAAACATTCTAAACTTCCCCAGTGACCACCCAAAAGCCAGCGACCGCTGCCCCCAGTGACCGCCCGGGCGCTAGCGGGCGCTTGCCATCTGCAGCCCAAACTTCAACTTCAGTTTTTTCCCTCATTCGAACTCGGATTTTAGAACCGTCAAATCCTGGGCATCTCCAATCAACATATCTACCTTCCGGAGTGTCAGTAGGCTCCATATCTCAATAATCCCCCCCTGGAGACTAACCCCAAATAAGATCACCTTACACAAGATGATCTCAACACACATCACCTGTCATTAGGTCTGTCTTTTCTTTTCTACAACTAGTCATTTGGTTGCTCACCCTTCACTCGGATGATTATCATCCTTTACTCAGATAATCTTCTTCACCAATTGGGATTAGCAACACAGTCATTTGGTGACTCCAATTGGTAGGACCCTTGATGTTCACCTTTTAAGGCTAGTTGAAGCCGTCACTAGCTCCAACCTCTCCAAGGACACCCCCTCAGATTTCTTAGCTGCAAGATCTTCTCTTCCTCGATCCCAAGAGATCACTCTTTTCTTGTCAAGGTCACTTGAAGCTTTACTCGTATCAATGCGTCTTGCACTTTTTGCCTTGTTACCCACATCACATCGGCCCTTCATTGCAATGCTTGTCAAATGGTTGAGCATCTACCATATTGCCTTCAACAGTTGCTTCTAGGACTTCTCGCAAGCTTTCTCCTAACTCCATCTGGAACATCTATCACTAGCCTTGTATGCTTCACTGCATACTTCACTCGACCATCTGTGAAAGCTCCTGATGTCTTCTGCTTATGAACCTTATAAGCCTTCTTCAAACTCCTACCAGCTTTGCTATCTATGGCCTTGCATGCCACCTAGCATACTTCACTCGACCACTAGCATAAACTTCTAGAGTCTTCTACTTTTGAGTTCTCTCCTTGCAACCTCGGTTCTCAAATGCCTCACGTCTAACCATATGAGCCTCCCGATCATGCTTAGCCTCCTCGCCTCTATGGAGTTATTCGCAAGTCACATTGGTACTCAATGACTCCATCTTCTCAACTTTGGCAAGTACTTTCTCGCACACAAGCTCACACCGCTTTGTACTCGCACAATCTCCATGCTCACCATCACCTATCGACAAGAGATAGTAGTTAGCGGGCAAGAACCTTCTCACCAAAATTTGGCCTCCAAGCACCTTCTTGCTCCCACCCGAGTTGAATGTGTCTAGCTTGACAACATCAATGCTAGATCTCACTTTATCAAACACATTTACTTGGTCTTTCAACTCTTGAAGTTTGTGCTCGTCATCATCCGTCAATCTCAAGCATCCCTCAAGATCACTTCTCATAATCCACTTCACTCATGGACTATTCAACGGAGGTCTTGTAGCTCATCAAACCAATCAAGAATATCACAAGTGTTGGTCCCATCATTTTGGACCAATTCAAGCTTCTTCACCTTCCGAGAAACACCGCCTCTTGAAAATAACTCAACTCTTTCCAAGATCACAAGGCCCACCACGGACCCATCTCCACGGTCTTCAATCTTGATGTCTACCCACTTGAACAACACACCCTCATCCTCTTCTCACTCATACGACTAAGGCAATAATGCTACTCCACATCTTCTATTGCACTTACAAGGCCAATGCTCTCATGAGCGTTCAATGTTGCATACCAAAACTCCTCCTTGAGCTACCACATAGCTCTCTTGGTTTTTCATGACCCATGGCCAATGGCAATACCATAACCTTCTTCAAGACTCTCCACTTGAGCCTTTCATATGACTCTTCACTCGAGCCATTCTCCAAGCTCTTTTCTCGAGCTATCCTCCATGTTATAGGCTTCTTCATGGGCAACCACATATCAGCCATGGTGCTTGCTCCCACCGGAACCCTAACCCGGGTTCTGATACCAGTTGTTGGGGAATCGAGCATTCTCGCGACTCCTTCGCTACGAGTGCATACCCACAAGCAGACCCAAACAACGCAACTTAACAATCCGTAAGAAGCACCTAGCATCTCGAAGCACTAACTAACATATAAAAGGAACAAGGAGGTAAACAATTCAATTTGTTCACCTAATTCGACGATCACATCTATGTCCGGAGGCGTCCAAGCCAAGAGAGATTCCATTATAATCACAAGCTACACCATTTGTTACAATGGATGTTATACTTGACTCTCTTCTCCTACTCTTCCATCGCCGTGGCTACCCATACACTCGGAAGCTCACATTCAACGAGCTAACTCCCCTTCACTCGGAGAGCACTACTGTATTCAATTAGATGGCTAACCCTCTCTTTGGCAAGGCCCTCTACTCGGGCTTCACTAACTCAATAGAGATCACCCTCACTCGGGTCTTCTTCTCCTCTCTTGGCAAGGCCCTCCACTCGGGCTTTACCAACTCAATGGAGATCACCTTCACTCGGGTTTTCTTCTCCTCTCTTGGCATGGCCCTTGACTCGGGCTCACACCAACACAACGGACAATTCCCCTTCACTCGGAGAGCACCATCTTCTTTACACAATAACCCCTTTGGAGCTTCTTCTGCTCCTATCTTATCTAAGGATTCAAGATATATCCACCCTATGGAGCTTCACCCGCTCCTATCTTGTCTAAGGGGGAAAGACGTCGTTACCTTTGGAGCTTCACTCCTTGTCTCTCGGCCTAAGGACAAGGCCACCTCTTTGGAGACTCTCTTCATCTCCTCCTCCTTCACTCGGAGGACAACCCACTCCTTGGGTTGGATATCTTGGAGGCGACATGACCTCTCTCCCTCCCGGATAGGACCTCCTCTCTTGTGCTCTTCTTCTTGGATAACTCCCCTTCTCTCAGAGAGCACCACCTCCTTTGCTCGGAGTAGCTAGCCCTTTCACTTGGGCTTGTCCTTCACCTTCTCCTTCTCCTCCTCCTCTCTCTGAGGACAACCCACATCTTGGGTTAGGCAACTTGGGGCGGTATGGCCTCTCTCCCTCTCGGAGAGGGCCTCCTCTCTTGTGCTCTTCTTGAAGTGGAGGTGGGATGTCTCTCTCTTTGGTCTAGAGGATCAAGACACCCAAAAGCTTGCCTCCAATTAGGCTTACTTGGGTATATATAGAGGCTCACCCAAAACTAGGGCTGTTGGATGAACAAGGGCAAAACCGTCAACCAAAAACCTTCATTTTCGCGTCTGGGCAAAACATTCTGGACTTCCCCAATGACCGCCCAGAAGCCAGCGACCGCTGTCCCCAGTGACCACCCGGGCGCTAGCGGGCGCTTGCTCTCTGCAGCCCAAACTTCAACTTCAGTTTTTTCCCTCATCCGAACTCCGATTTTGGAACCGTCGAATCCTGGGCATCCCCAATTGACATATCTACCTTCCGGAGTGTCGTTAGGTTCCATATCTCAACATCATGGATGTGGCTATGGCCATTCACATGAACACATCCGTTACAACAAATGATCATAATTAGGAATTTGTTACTAAAAACATCAAATTGAGAAACTTGTGTTCCAAAAATAATCCAAACCACAAGATACTTTGGTCAAATAGCGTCAAACCACAAGATATTTGGGTCAAAAAAGCGTCAAACCACATGCATCCGCGGAAGTTGGTTGTATCGGGCCGACTGATGGCTCGTTTTGTCAAAATCTGTTTTAACATTTTGTTGTGGCTTAATAGGGATATGGCTTGACGGAGACCGGAGGGGCGGCGACAAGGATGGTAGGACCCGCGGAGGTGAGCCACCATGGTTCTGTTGGCCGACTCTCAGAATTTTTGGAAGCCAAGATTGTGGACCCTGCAACCGGAGAGGCCTTGCCCCCTGGCCACAGAGGGGAGTTGTGGTTGAGAGGGAAAAAAAAAAAAGAAGAAGCAGAAGCAGAAGTTGGATATGGCGGAGGCCGCCGTGGTTGATATTTGTATTTAGGTACTTTGTGATTTTAATTTTTTTTTATTTGGCTGTTAGAAGTTTTTGAATTTGACACTTTTGGGGACAAACTCTTAACAAGAGTTAATTTTTTTATTAGCATTTACATGGTTATCCATATCATTAACACGCCATATTTCTCTATATTAGGTGGCTCGAGCATGAATTTTTTTTTAAATCTTCATTTAAGGCTCCAAGTTTTATGCCATATTTCATTTTGTGTTGGTAGGTTTAGAAGATTAAGGATTTAAGAGGTGAATTTTCAATTTTTCTACATCAATGCCTTAGAAAAAAAATGACTTGGCGCTAAGGTGGCGACTGCATAGATAACCAAAATTTGAGAACTTTTGTCACCCAAACTTTTAAATTAGAAAACAAATGGAGAGTACTTAAATAAAAATGTGTATGGAGTACCGAAATAAACTTATCTCTATAATATAAGCATGTCCTTTTCATGACTCATAACATAACCCAACACACAAAGTAAAAGACAATCATGTCTTGAAAAAAAGTAAAAGCTAATCATATCTTCAAAAAAAAAGTAAAAGCTAATCATACATGTTCTGTTGTCGTTGATTTATTAAAAGCTAATCATATTCTGTGTTTTTGTATACAAAGACCTCATCCGTCTCTTCTTTGCTCAATTAATATTCCTTTATCGATCATTTCCCTCTTTTCTTTTCTTGGACCAAAAAAAAGAAGCAGAAGTTGGATATGGCGGAGGCCGCCGTGGTTGATATCGCTGTGTCCACTGTTCTGGAGACTTTGCTTGGTCCAATCAAAAGGCACATCGGTTACGCTTTTGAGTTCAGGAGCAAGGTCGACGCACTCAGCGACGAGACCAGGAATCTGAAGCTGGAGAGAGCGAGCTTGCTTGAATCTATTGAAGTTGCACGAGGACGAGGGGAATTGGTCAAGCCTCTTTTCCTTGAATGGCGAACTGAGGCCGACATGGCCATTGCAGATGCCGAAGAAGTTGTCCGGAAGGGAGAGGAGACAGCTCAGAAGAGATGCTCACTCTGTCTCAATTTGAGGGCCCGATACTGGCTGGGCAAGAAGGCGGACCAAGGAAAGCAAGGTGCGTTGTTGTTTATCTTTTTGTCCTTGAACCAATTAGTAATAAACTAATTAGGAAGTCATACACTTATTTAGCATGAATGGTTTACTTCCGGTCAAGATTGTGTTAATTTAACAATAGCAAGTATAATTATTTATTATCTGAAGATTATTTTCTTAAATAAATAAAATTCTATTTGTTAAAAAAAATTTTGTGGGTTGTTTTAAGATACTAGTAAAGAAAGAGATTGGCTGAAATCAATATTGCCATAATGTATAATCTGAATATTAATTATGGGCATCTAAACTTTTCACTAAAAATCTGACCAAACTACTGGATTCTAAAAATTAGTAATAAACTAATTAGGAAGTTGGATCTAATATAATCTGATTATACACACAACGACCTGAGCCTTTATAATAATTCTTGTTTGAAATGATGCCAAAATATTCACAGCAACGAACTAATCTGATAAATTGCAAAATACCGGTGGTTTGAGTCCTGTAACCCATGGTATTAATTATGTTCGTTGAAGAATCTAACCTTGTTATTTTCCTCTTTTATAGTAAAGTAAAATTTTATAAATCTTTGTCTGAATATTAGGTGTCGCTCAACTACTTGCCGAGAAGGTTAGGCTTGGAATCGATATATCCTACCTTCCTGCTCCGCGACAAATTGTTGAGCGAACCTTGGAAGGCTACGAGGCACAATCGAGGAACAGAATACTGAAGGAGGTGATGGATGCATTGTTGGATCCCAATACTACCAGGGTTGGACTGTATGGAATGGGTGGTATTGGAAAAACCACCTTAGCATACGAGGTCTACCATCAAGCTACAAATGAGTCATTATTTTACAAGGTAGTCATAGCAAAGGTGACTGCAATGCCAGAGATAAGGGCCATTCAAGATAAGATTGCTGGCTTTATCATCGGATCAAAGTTGGAAGAGAGCAGCGATGACGACGTTAGAGCTAGTGAACTGAATCGGAGGTTGAATGAGATCTTGAAGGACAAGAATATTTTAATCATTCTAGATGACATCTGGAGTGTGCTTGATCTAGTTAAAGTGGGGATCCCTACTGACAATAAGGGCTATAAAATACTAATGACATCTAGAAGACGTAATCTTTTGTCTGACATGGGGTCAACAAAGAATTTTCTTCTCAAAGTTCTGTCTGTGGAGGAGTCTATGAGTTTGTTTGAGAAGAAAGTGAATGTGGTTAAGTACCGCGAGATTGCCGAGGAGATATTGGGCAGATGTGCCGGATTCCCATTAATGATTGTCACGATTGCTGGGCTTCTCAAAAACAAAAACGAGGATTTGGATGCCTGGAAAGATGTCTTAACTCAACTAAAAAAGTTTGACAGTCAAGAAATAGAAAGCAAAGTGTACAAAGTCCTAGAGCTAAGCTATGATCGTTTGCCTAGCGAAAAAACCAAGCTAATTTTTTTGCTCTGTGGTATTTGTAGCCAGTCATCTTTCAAATTGACTGATTTGTTATGGTATAGCTTTGGTTTGTGCCTGCTCAAGAAGTATACTACTATAAGCCAGGCAAGAAGACACTTGAAAACATTGATCGGTGAACTCAAGGATTGCAGCCTTTTGGACATTGGTGAGCATGGTTATGTAAGGATGCATGATGTGGTTCGAGATGTTGCTATCTCGATAGCATGTAGGGAAGGACTCGCATTTAGAAACAATGATGACAATCAATTGACAGAGTGGCCAAGTAGGGATGACATCATCAAGTGCACCAAAGTTATAATGATCTTGATCAATATCGAGAATCTTCCTGAAAATTTGGGATGTCCAGATGTTGAATTCTTGTTACTCTTCAAGAGGAGGTGGGGTCTAATCAATATTCCAGATTCAGCTTTTCAAGGGACTAAACAACTGAAAGTCCTTCACTTCAAAGGGGTGAAATTTGTTTCTATGCCTGCATCCTTGTACTCCCTAGAAAATCTTCACACTATGTATCTGGAAGACTGCAAATTGGCAAATCTGGACGCCGCCATCGGAAAATTGGAGAACTTGGAGATCCTTAGCTTTCGTGGATGCGATCTGGAAGCATTGCCAAGTGAAGTAGGTCAACTGACTCGGCTAAAGTTGTTGGATTTGAGCATGTGTCGTTATCTCAGATTCATCCCAGCAAATGTCATATCGAAGCTGACGTCATTAGAAGAATTGCTTATGAGGGATAGCTTTAGGAATTGGGAAATTGAGGAGCACAGCAGTGGAAGTAATGCAAGGCTTTCGGAGCTAAAATATTTATCTAAGCTTGTATCTCTAAAGGTATTTGTCCTAGATGTCCGGGCATTGCCAGGATCTTTCTTCTCCATGTGCTTGGAAAGATGTGAGATAATGATAGGAGAAGGTGCGCATATAAAGTTCAGCAGGGATCTTGACTTTGGGAAAACAAAGTCAATGTGGGTAGACTTGGCCGCAAGCACTGATCTGCTTGAAAAGGCTAGAAATCTGTTGATGGAAGCAGAAGTTGTGTGTCTAAGTAGAATCAATGGAGTGACAAATCTTTTGGATGACTGTCGCACAGCTGCATCTTTTAGAGAGTTGAAGACACTTGATATCTCCGACTGTCGCAAGAAGTCTCTCTTTTCGGTTTCTTCGGTCCGAAGTCTTCCCCAACTGGAAAAAATAAAGATAAGGCGTTGCTATGAAATGGAAGCACTCTTTGTTGTAGACGAGGAAAGTACTCAAGTCGAGAAGTTTCCTTGTTTACGCAACCTCGACCTCAGCTTTCTACCCAAACTTAAGTGCTTCCTTGATGTAATAACATCAAAGTCTTCGAAGACTGCCTCAACAATGACTAAGCTAATGTCTCTTTTCAATGAAAAGGTATTCAGCTCGTCGCTATTTCATTTGTCGCAACAAAATATCTTACTTTTTTCTTATTTTACTAAGCCTTGTTTAAAAAAAAAAATACGTAACAAGATTTTACGTTGCCCATCAATACAGGTTGCACTTCCTAGCTTGGAAACATTGGAACTCCGTTCAATTGGCAACATTGAAATGATTTGGAGCAGTGGTGCATCAGGAGCATCTGGCCAACTAAATTCATTGAGAATTCAGGATTGTGATAAGTTACGAAGAGTTTTCCCAGATTCAACCCAACATAGTTTCCACAAGTTGGAGTCGCTAAACATTGGTTTTTGCGGTAGTTTGAAAATTTTATTTCCTCTAGTCATTGCCAAAACATTCTCAGAGCTCAAAAATCTAAAGATAAAGGAATGTGACAAATTGGAAGAGATCGTAGAGATCGTAGAAGCAAGAGAAGAATCCACACACGGTCTCCAGTTCCATTTCTTCCCCAAACTTAGGTGCTTGACTCTTCTGGAGTTGCGAGAACTGAGAAGCTTATATCCATTTGGTCACACTTCCAAATGGCCAAACTTGGGAAAACTGAAGATACGTGGCTGCCCGGAAACCATAGGCATTATTGGGTTATTTGGTGAACAAGGAAGTCCGACAAGAGTTGGCCAATCCCATATCACTAATCAAGAAAAGGTAACCTCTGATGATCTCTATATAATCAAGAAAAGGAAAAAGAAAAACATATTTTTTTCTGTGATGTTTATTTATAATTTTCCTAACATAAGTCTCACCACAAACAACCTATTTTTTCTTAGATGTTTATTCATAATTTCGAAGCTTCTTTAAATTATTTTTTGAAAACTTTTAAAAAATTCAGTAGTTAATTTTCCCAACATAAATAAAACCATTTTGCCACCAAAAACAACCTATTTGTCACGCTGATGTGATTTTTCTTTCTACCTGTATTTTTAAATTAGCTTCTATAATTATCTTAACATATTTCCCTAACATATTTTTAGGCATTCCCCAATTTGGAGGACATGTCAATAGAAGGAGGCAAATTTTCCAAATCCAATTTGATTTCTTCGTCATGGTGGAGCCATGTCCCTGCACTGAAAACTCTTCAGCTACAATACTTCCGAGGAAGGTCGATGCTGGAACTTTCTGAGGTTGGTTCAAGTTTACCCAACCTGAGAGAACTTGTTGTACATAATTCACATATTAAACAACTGTGGGAGTACAACAAGAGGAGTAGCCGGTTAGATGCCCCCATTTCCGGTCTGCCATCCATAAGAATCTTAAACCTATTTTGGGTTGATGGTTTGAGGCATGTAGGGAGAGGAGACTCCAATACGGAGGACCCTCTGCTGCCTTTTCTTGAGTCCATGGTATTGCGTTGGTGCTGGGATTTGATCAATTTGGCACCCTCACCATCCGCATCTTTCCAAAACCTATCCACTTTGAAATTACAAGGCTGCAATAAAATGACGGGGTTGATCAATCCATCAACGGCCAGAACCATGGTCAACCTTGTCCGCTTGGAGATATGGTATTGCGGAGCCATGGAGGAGATAGTTGCAGCGGAGGAGGACGGTGACCAATCACCAACAGAGTGCATCATCGTCTTCAATAAGTTGAAGACATTGAAACTTGTCGATCTGCACAGCCTCAAGGGATTCTGCACGAGTGGTTGCTACTCCTTCAACTTCCCCTGTTTAGAACATGTTGTCATACGCGGGTGCACAAGCATGAGAATCTTCTGTAATGGAGACGCAATTATGCCCAAGCTACAGAATATTAAGATTGAACGCAGAAAATATCGTGAGGTTGATATTAACACAACAATCAAACAACTTTTCAAGGTTGCTCCCTCTTTCTTTCTTTCTTTCTTTCTTTTCTTGTCAGCATAATCATATTGCCACGTTTTATTGCAGGATGAGGACATTGAGAAGACCTGCCTAGCTTGAAGGAATTTTGTTCAGGAGTTGATCGTGTGTTGATATGCCCACACTTAACTAGAATTACTGCAGTGGGATGTCCTGGAATGCGTATCTTGGGCGGATCCAGTACTGGTTCTTCATCCACGGAACATCATCCTACGAATGGCATTCCACATGATCAAACTCTGAATAAATCAGCTCTGCGCATTTTCAATAACCAGGTTCGTTCTAGTAAATGAGGTGTTCGGTTATGTCTCGTCTTGTATTTTTTACAAGTAAAATTTTTTTTCTTCCTTTTCGCAGGTCAAAATCTCAGGGCTACTAAAACTAGATGTCCAATAGAATAGTAGCATGGGCAAGGCTTGGCATGAACAAGGCTTGGCATGAACTCATTCTGTGATCATTCCTCCATAGTCTCGAGTATGTTAAACTGACGGGCTTCCCTGCCGATCATGAACTCTTGCCCCTGGATTTTGTAGAAGCCACGCCAAATCTAGAGAAGTTTCTTATCTCTGATTCTTTCTACAAGCAAATACTTCCAAGAGTCGTTCAGGATGCAGGATCCTTGGAGAAGTTGACGTACCTTGAGTTGTTTAATTTGCCAGAACTCTATAATCTGATTGAGGAAGAAGGTTCTCAATCGGTTTCAGTGTTCAAGCATCTTGAAGTACTTGAGGTATCAAAATGTAAGCGACTAACAAGGCTTGTGACTTCTGCAACAGCGAGGGTTCTATTTAATCTCAAGAAAATAATCGTCAAGGACTGCGAAGAAATGACAGAAACAATGTCAAGCAACCGAGGTGGTGAAGAAGAAGATGAAATAGCCTTCGATCGGCTGAAGTCCTTGGAACTTAAGGGTTTATCCTGGCTCACAGACTTCTCACCAGGAAATGACACATTCAGTTTCCCACTCTTGGAAGACATGATCATCATAGAATGTCCACACATGAAGACTTTTTTCTAGAAATGATCTAGGTACGCCGAAGTTGTCGGCAGTTCAAATAGCAGAAATAGAAGATGAAGATCCATGGCGTTGGGAAGGTGGGCTTAATAGGACCATAGAGAAGTTGTACACCGAAATGGTATGCACATATTCTTCCCTGTATATTCCAACCACCTTCTATACACATGAATCGTTGCATAAATAGTTATGCAAAGTAGTTTACCCTAAAGAGGACAACAAATATATAGTTAACGCTAAAACCCTTTTTTCAGCAAAGTAGATGACCGTCCCTTAGTTTAGACGAAACAAATTTCGTTCAAGACATGTTATAATGAGGATTTTGATTGACATATATTTTCTTTCTGCAGAATCCAAGTTCAACTAGTTAGCCGGATGTTACAAAGTCTCATTGTTGGTGGGATGTAGTAGGTAGATGCCAAATGTGTGTTTTTTTTTTACTACATTGCTCTTCCAATTGTGTGATGATGTTCATTACAATACTCTATTGTCTGTTGAATTTGATTGCGCAGGGATGTGGTTGGAGAAAGGAGGCTGCTTGTGTTTGATGCCAAAGAAGCACGAGAATAACAGTCAGGCTCCATCCAATCAGATATTTTTATTCAAAAAGGAAGCTGTTTATTCTATTTTTGTGAGGAAAACTGTAATGTTGATTTGCCAAATACTTTTGTTTTGTAGTTGTTTGTTTCAGCGAAGCCACTGTCAGAAACAGCCATAACTCTTTCTAGAAATTCTGAAACAACAGTAACCTATTGAAATACCATCTTAAGAGATATGAAAGATGATAAGTCGCGTTGTGTGTTTCTTCTTTGTTTATGTCAAGCAAGTACCTTGTGCCCAACTGCAACCAAATCTCTCTTGTATTGTAACAACATGAAAAGGTAAGACTTCAAAAAAATATAAGTTAAGTTTTATTATAAATGTATTTACACTGGAAGAAGATCTCGCAATCTCGTAACCACGTAATCAAAATGTGAGCGAGTTGAGATGGTAGCTTTTGTGGTTGTAGTTTGTTCTGTCTATTTGTCCTCAGAATCTTTATTATTTTTTTTTAAATTCTATTCTAATATCTATGCTATTAAATTGCCAGAGATCGAATCCTGTACTTCACAAATCCCTCCCCACCCTTAATACCTATTCCTTCTTTGTATTTGAGTGTTGTAGTAATTCTTTTTATTCATTTGAAGGATTGTATTGTCGTAATT
>SOPF01027845.1:83710-120581 GCA_012979155.1 Hypericum perforatum
ACAAACAATTGAATCGGATGTCAAACCATCGAATGAGACATTTTATACCATCGAATTACAACACACCATACCATCGAATTACAATACATCATACCATCGAATCAGAAATACATCCAAACCATCGAATCAAAAAAACAACCATCGAATCCGGATATTTGGACCACCGAATTCGCATGTCCAGCATGGTGCTGGAAACTCCTCTCCAGCACCAAATCTGTTCCCTACGTATCGTGTCAGTTCGAGAAGAATGCGATAAAATGAATACTCAACTATTAATTACTTCTTAAATATTTTAAACGATTGTGTTACAAAGTAAGTCGAGCCATATAAATTATCGCCCAGTGCTTTGCCATTTTTAATTTGAAATTGTTTTGGGATTTTATTAGTTTCTCGCCGCTAGTTGTACATAAAAACAGCGATTGATGAATAACATTGTGAGTGGTGACTATAGAATTTTATCAATTCTGGTCTGTGTTGGTGTTTTTTTTTAATAAAAAAACTTGTCTTAAAAAAACACCACAACAACTTATCATGATTTTTTTTGTAGTAGTTCGAGAACAATACCAAATTTTAAAATGCAATGAGAATAATTAGAGATGAAATTCAACTGTATATGAATTTCGTGAGAAACACCATGGTTGTATTTTATTACATGGTGCTAGTTATTACTGTAATTATTAAATTATAAAATTGACGACTCTATAAATTATGTGTGAATCTTCTTAATATTATATCTCTTGTTATCAAAATGACTATTTCTGAACCAAATCGAAGTTGGGACTACACAGAGATATTAATTTATCAAGTATTCATTGAATAAAATTTTTCTGTATTTACTCCTTTGAGGAGGGCGGTTGTTTTGCAATTAATATTAGTGTTTAATAGAATTACGACTCTATTTGTCTTGATTGGGAATCACATGGCAAGTAATAACTACGGATTTATTTGGCAATATCGAAATTTGCCAAGTATTAAGTAGAATTCCACTCCACTCCACTGAAATTAAATTAGTGGCCCTCCTATTGTTTTCAAAATAATTCTCATTATTTATAACAAAAGAAAAATTGTAGTACACCGTCTCTCTCTGTTCTCTCTCTCCTCCATTGTCCACATGGCCGCCGTCGACCCAGCCACCGGCTACTGCTCGGAAACCAGAACCTACCACAGCCTACGACCGGTCGTCCCCCTGCCCCCACCAACCCAGCCCCTCTCCCTCACCCAATACGCCCTCTCCCTCCTCCAGACCACCGACACCCCTCTCTCCACCACCACCTTCCTCGTCAACGCCACGACCGGTCGTTCCCTCAGTTACTCCGCCTTCCTCTCCCAGACCAGCTCCCTCTCCCACTCCCTCCTCCCCAGCTTCTCCCTCTCCCCCAACGACGTCGTCCTCATCGTCTCCCCTCCCTCCCTCCTCCTCCCCGTCCTCTACTTCTCCCTCTTGTCCCTCGGCGTCACCATCTCCCCCACCAACCCTCTCGCCTCCGACTCCGAGCTCGCTCACCAGGTCGGCCTCTGTAAACCCAAGCTCGCCTTCGCCACGTCTGCCACCGCCTCCAGGCTCCCGCCCTCCCTCCCCGTCGTCCTCGTCGACTCGCCGGAGTTCCTCTCCCTCTTAACCGCTCCGTCGACTGAGACGTTTCCTCCGTCGCCGGAGGTCGACCAGTCCTCCCCGGCGGCGATCCTGTACTCGTCGGGGACGACCGGGAGGGTGAAGGGTGTGTGTTTGACGCACCGGAACCTGATCGCCCTCATTGCCGGGATGTTCCACAACGCCGGCGAGAAGGAAGAGGGGTCGCCGCGGGCGGTGTCGTTTATGACGATTCCGGTGTTCCACGTGTTCGGGTTCTTCATGATGGTGAGGGCGGCGGCGGGAGGGGAGACGCTGGTGCTGACGGAGCGGTTCGAGTTCGAGGGGATGCTGGCGGCGGTGGAGAAGTACCGGGTGACGTACATGCCGGTGTCGCCGCCGCTCGTGGTGGCGCTGGTCAAGTCGGAGCTCACGAAGAAGTACGACCTCAGTTCGCTGACGCTGCTCGGGTCAGGTGGGGCCCCCCTCGGGAAGGACGTGGCCGAGAGTTTTTGCCACAAGTTTCCAAACGTCCAAATTGTCCAGGTTCGTTTCATTAATTATTTTCTTGTTTTGGTGGAGCGTTACGGAAATTGTTTGGTCCCATTTGGAATATTTTCCTAATTATTAAAAAGATGTGAAATATGGAGATCAATTTTTTAAAGTGTTATACGATTGTTTTTTCATAAATCGCCCCGACTTAAATGTCAAAGAAGAAAAAATTGAAGAATAACCTGACTCACTACCAAGAAGCCAAAAGGAGCTCACATTTCTTTAGATATGTCATAATACCGGGATTTTAAAACCGAAGAAATAAAAGCTTTGAATATATTAAACGAATACATTTCATTTCGTATTTATTTCAGTCGTATAGCTGTATTTGATACATTACTAAAATAATATGTTTTGTAATAATGTGTATCGAGTTGGTGAACTTGGTTGGATTCCCCTTATGTCAAACTTTAAGCCCGCCCGCGAATGTAAAAACGTGTTGTCGCGATAATTTTCGTGTCTAAAGAATTCAGATGAATTTAAAAAAACCTTAATAGCCAAGTATTGTGAAATAAGGTATCATTCAAAGCAGCTGCGACGGCTTTCGGATCTGTCTTTTAATTTCTGGCCTCTCGTGCGTTTAGCCGGTAATGAACATGGTCTGTTTTGTTTTGTTCGGTTTGTTTTACATTGGAACTCAATAATGCACTTTACTTTTACTTATGTTGGACATTAGTTTTCGTTGTGACTAATAAAATTGTGGTACAGAAACTAGTTTTTGTTTTGTCTTTTCTTGTCTTTTTCGTACGTGCACTGCACCGGGATGATGCAATTGATGATTTACATACATATTTGGTTATTTAAATACCAAATAGATAGATAGATAGATAGACAGGCACAGCCAATAGTACTGCGATGCCATGACATGATGATGTTGATGTTGATGTTGATGACACCATGCAACTTGTTCATGTTAAATAATTGAGACAAGTTTATTGCAGTGTAATGCTCTGCTGTTCTCCAAATTAATATTTTTAGTGACTTTTTTTTTTTTTGCACATGGTTAAACTTTTTATCAAGTAGCTCCTTTGTGGATGCTCATGATTGTGGCTTGTAATTTCCCTTTTCTTTTTGTATTGTTTGCGCTGACATGGCAAGTATGACCCGCTCTCTACATGTTCGAAACCTGATGGGGATGAGACAGTGCCGCCAGGGCCAGGTCGCAAAGTATGTGGATGGATCCTACTTGTCATGTCAGCGACGACGAAACATAAAAATTGTGTGTCATGGATGTGGCTATGGCCATTCACATGAAAACATACGTTACAACAAATGATCATAATTAGGAATTTGCCACTAAAAACATCAAATTGAGAAACTTTTGCTCTAGAAATAATCCAAACCACAAGATACTTTGGTAAAAAAAAGCGTCAAACCAATGCAGCCTCGGAAGTTGGTTGTATCAGGGCGATTGATGGCTGGTTTTGTCAAAATCTGTGTTCACAATTTGCTGTGGCTTAATAGGGATATGGCTTGACGGAGACTGGAGGGGCGGCGACAAGGATGGTAGGACCCGAGGAGGCGAGCCACTATGGTTCTGTTGGCCGACTCTCGGAATTTTTGGAAGCCAAGATTGTGGACCCTGCAACCGGAGAGGCCTTGCCCCCTGGCCACAGAGGGGAGTTGTGGTTGAGAGGGCCAACCACCATGAAAGGTACTGCCTATATAGTTTACATTTTTTATGGAACCTTCGTATCGAATCGAAGAAAGTAGATCACCTAACTCGCATCTGGCGATTTGATAATCTTTCAACATGCCCCCTTAACGGAAAGGATCCTAGAAAAAAAAGGAGACTTTTGACTGCAACGAGAAAGTTAAGTGTGGCCAATCTGCATGTTTCAAAGAGAGCATTGTGCAAATCGTGTATAATTTAGGCAATTTTTCGCCATATGTTCGAATGCTGCTGGACACATTTTAGCCATGTTTTTTTTATGGTTAGAAGAATTGGGAAGGTTCTTGACTATAGATAGTTTGACGTTGTAATAGTACAGGTTATGTAAGAGATCAGAAGGCCACTGCTGAAACCATTGATTCCGATGGATGGCTGAAGACTGGCGATCTCTGCTATTTCGATTCTCAAGGATTCCTCTACATTGTTGATCGGTTGAAGGAGCTGATAAAGTACAATGCATACCAGGTCAGGCGCCTAATTATCATGTTCCGAGATTCTTTGATAACATCCTGATCTGTTCCGAGAACTAACTGCCAATTACTAAAGCTGATACGACTGCCCGTGCTCTGTTGGTTTCTCAGGTACCTCCAGCTGAGTTGGAACAACTACTTCAGTCCAATCCGGAGATTGTAGATGCTGCTGTAATCCCGTGAGTATATGAATAATTGCATCTTGTGCACAAAGAATGTTGAATTCTTTGCAGCGACTTGCTATTGACAATCCTATATTTTTCCGTTTGTGAAGATATCCCGACGAAGCTGCGGGAGAAATCCCGATGGCCTATGTGGTGAGGAGACCGGGCAGCAAGTTAACAGAGGCTCAGGTTATGGATTACATTGCCAAGCAGGTACTGAGGGATAGCCATATTTCAAGTTCTTGAGATCGCAGACTTCAGGTTTTGCAAGTATAAACTGCAGAATTATTATTATTTGTCTGAATCCGTCCCCCACGATGTCTGATATAATAAAAATGTAAACAGGTTGCTCCATATAAAAAGATACGGAAGGTGGCTTTCGTCAGTTCCATTCCAAAATCGCCGGCGGGAAAGATTCTGAGGCGAGAACTCATTAAACATGCTCTCTCCTCGGCCTCGTCAAAACTATGATGCATCATTCATACATTCAGTGTACTAAACCAAGACGGGCCACAACGTCGTCGTCGAGCTCTAAGATCGTTTCTGCAGAAGAAGATGCTGCAGAAAGTCCCGTGTACATTTTTTTTGTTAAATAGAGAATTTTTATGAGGTCGAAAGCTCATGGACCAAACTCGAAGTTGTTATCTCGGCAATTACGCTGCGAGGATGGAATTTGTGGTTTAAGTTATTAGTGCCACAAACTGATCTCGGAAATTTCAAACTCTCCTAGACATCATCAGTCGCCGGCACATTCTTCCCAACCCATCGGTGTGGCATGTCCGACAGACTCCCTCCACTTGTCACCACATAGAATATAATAAAAAATGGCAACAGGTATATATATGTGAACATCATGAACCGTGTCGATTTGAAATAACGATGGTAATAAAATTTTACAAATATTCACGAAACAAAGAAGACCAGTTTTAGTTTCGTATATGGTCGTTAATATTGTTGCAAAATTTCTCAGAGGGACGGCAATAAAATATTTATTACTCGTGTATACAATTATTTCCGAATTGAATGCAACAATCCTAGACCGAAATATTTTTTCATCGTTATTTTTTTCGAAATTTGAAATAATTTTCTAACAAAAGGTTTAAACACGTTGTTGGATGCATAAGAAAATGAGTTTAGTCATTGTTGTTATCACAATTCATTTTGTGAATTGTTCCTCTTATTCTCATCACAATTAAACCATTTTTCTTTATAATAATTATGAAGGTGAATTTTTTTGAAAAAAAATAGTAGCACATTTGATTTTCTAGTATTTTTATAATAATAATAATAATAATCCAAAAATGTACTTATCTAAACTTATACCGTGAAATAGGGAATACAACACAAGGTGTACATTAATTATTACGTTGGCTGTCTTGTCCGTCTTTTCAAGGGGTAGCCAAGATCAACCCAACACCATTGTGTTGTATGGTATATTTGCACGACATGTAACCACGTCCTGAAATCTAGTCCCACAAATTTATCATAGACTAATTAACCATTATTTTTCCTATCACACATTTATTGCTCCACTTTGTTACCGTATTAACCTTAACTAGAATAATTCACGTGTTTCCTTCATGATATCTCTTCCTTCTTCTCATAAACTGGTTGTCAAAAATAAATGCTTGTCATGGCTCCTAGCTGCTTTCATGGCTCATATTACATGGTAATTACCTTTTTATGTGCACAAGTTTGGGATGGGAGGCTGGCAAAATTGTTAAGCCAAACACTATTTCATTGAGATGGTTATATTTCTGCTCAACTCTTCATTGGATAAACATTTACCCTCTCAGTTTTTTTGTTTACAAGTAACATATCCCGAAGAACGCATCACGAACCTGGGGAACTTGACGGGCCATAATGCTCCACCTTGATACCAATCAGAAAAGCTCTAAAGGTCCACAGGAAGAGAAAGTGAGAAAAGCTCTAAAGGTCCACAGGAAGAGAAACAAAGTCCCTATGCAGCACCCAGTTATCATGAAGATACTTAACACCTTCCAGTAGTTGGAGCATCAACCATTTGACATTACTTGTACTGAAAGGTTTTTCCCTCACCTGCATCACACCCTTGAGATCAAGGTCCATGCATTCCATCCCCATAAAAACACTATCTAGATCACCTATGACAACTTCTTTGATATTCACAATGTTAGGATGATACAATGCGCTGAGAATGTTAATTTCCCTCAAAGCGGTCAGAGGAAAACCATCTTCGTCCAAGTTTGCATTTATTTTCACTTTCTTTAAAGCCACAATCTCACCAGTCTTCTTGTCCCTGGCTCTGTAAACTTTCCCATAAGTTCCCTCACCGATTTCGTTCAGCCTCTCATACTCGAATACACTTCTGCAACCTTGACACATATCAATACTTATGTGGGGGGACCCCATAGACATGTTGGACTCATCATCAGCCATGGCAACTTGGCTATCCAATTTGCTTTCAAAATCTTCATCTGCTCTAGAAAAGAAAACACTATAATCTCTGCAATCAGGTTCCATCGATCTAGATCTATCTCCACGAGAAACTTCTTCTGTGTCTCGAGGTACATCGTCTTCATCAGACGCCCAGCGTGACATATATACATTTCGAGGCTCCACCAAATCTTCCCTCTCGGGGCCATGCTCCTCATCAACAACACTGCCATGACTCGCTTGATCTGATGAAGCAAACTCCAGTGATGATTCCCTCTCTGAAGGCAATTGGAACTCACCATCAACCTGCAGGATCTCTCCGTCCTCAAAATCCCGAACGACAACATGCTCTGATCCTCCCGACAGTCCTCCCACCTCATCCCTACAGCTAGACCCTCTCCTAACCCACAACCCATGCGCAACCCCACGGGCCGCAACATTCCCATCCCTCACCCGACCATCAGAGCACCTCGAAGCGTGTATCCTCGAGACATCAAGCCGTCCTGTCACCATCGATTGCGCAACAACCACAGGCTCTAACCAATCAATTAAGAGCACGAATTTAAAAACAGCGACAACAATCCCAATCGGAAACCCTAAACCATCCGAAAAACAAAAGGCATGGTTCAATTGGCTCCCCCTTTTTCCTTCCCCAAATCAACCCTAGGTTACAA
The DNA here is from genome assembly GCA_012979155.1 of Hypericum perforatum. Lineage (NCBI taxonomy): Eukaryota > Viridiplantae > Streptophyta > Magnoliopsida > Malpighiales > Hypericaceae > Hypericum > Hypericum perforatum. The sequence goes on from SOPF01027845.1 coordinate 91,228, forward strand.
ACTAATTCAAACTCAGAGAAGAAAACAAAACCGATCCAAATCGAACAGGAACCCTACGAAGGACCTTACCGGAAGGAAACCGAGAAACCGGCGATTCGGAGGAGGAGAAGATAATTGAGGAAGATCTCGAGAGAGAGAGAGAGAAATCTACAAATAGGAAACGTTTTCTTCCTTTGGTTCGTTGGAGTTGGTTACGGAAGTTTTCATCTATATAATTCGTAAAATGATATGTTTTGGGTGAGTTTAAAAATTTTGACGGTTAAATTTTGGATTCTAGACAGTATAAATATTAAAATATATATATATATATATATATATATATATATATATATTATCCTTAATCAAAATTTTATCATTTTCATAAGCGAAAATTTAATTAACAATTTTGCGAAAACGAGATAGAAGTTTAGAAATGTAATTAACTTCTGTGATTCTTTACCAACATGGTGTTTTCACCAAAAAAAAATATTAATAATTTTTTTAAAGGAGAACTGCTGAGCGGCCCATCAATCTGCGTTAACTTGTAATTGGGATTTCAGGCCCATCTAACTTTTGTATAGGGCTTCTCTTTAATTCTGATCCGAATCAGGTTGGGGGCCAGAATAGTTGTTTCCCTTCGTTTGTACTCCCTCCCTGTTAGGTACTTTGAAATGGGCCCATTGGACTACACTCGTCCGCTTCGAGAGATACAAGTGGAGCAGCAGGAAACTAAAACTAACTTCAATCTCAAATCACTTGGGAGCTCTGGCTAAAAACCATGGCTGTTTCGAAGGAGCAGCAGCTGCAATGACCCTGTTTCGAAGAAGTCGACGCATTCGCGAAATGCAGCAAGAATTGTGGTACAACTTGAACCACACATCCTTAACCGAACTCGATTGCGTACCATTCATTCATTGTTCACTGCACTACATGTTTTATGTACTAGATTAGGTGAACTTGAATTTCTTTGTTTTTTTCCTCGATCATAACATAAATTGAACTCTTTTATGATCAACATTATAGAGAAAACATATGGTAAGTACTACTTCATCATAAGCAAATCCAGAGACAATGGCGCATGTAACCTTACTGCGGTCGCATCCATCGAGAGATGTCGGAGTTCGTCAATGAACAAACCCAAGGTTTAGGGTTGGATCCTAACTAAGAGCAAGAGCAGTTCCTTCTAAAGACGGCTCTGCATTTGCTATTTTTTTTTTTAGATTTTTCCTGACGGTCGTTGGTTATCATTAAAATCTCAAATAATTATTATGTTGATCAGTTTCGGTGAAAGTTTAATTACATTATGCAACGATACGTTGAAATTGTATCATGACACCCTCGAACCAACTATTTAAGTTGAATACTAACACTGACGATTTTATTTCCGATGAATAAACAGTGTTCTTTACAGTTTCATTTAATTGGCAAATACTGCAACACAGATCTAATAAACTCACCCTTGTCTATATAGCAAATGAAATGTTATCTGAATATTTCAGATATTTCGTCACACTATGTTTATGTAGAATCGAACGTAGGAATTAATTTCCAATATATATCAGTGTCCAAAAATATAAACTTTAGATAACCGGAGTCCATATTTAAAATTAAAAATATCCAAATTTAAATTAAAAAATAGATATTGGAAAGAAATACTCGATCATAATTAGATCAAACATATGATTCAAAAGAATTGGACGTCTTTGTCCATACATCATCGTCGTCAATTAAGCCTCCTTTGTTTATTTCACACATTTAACAACAAGGTCATGATCTAGTATCTAAATACATCATAATTATGCCTGAAATCAGGAGACAGGTATTGAAGTAGGTAAACATATATATCAATCCGCTACTATACATAGAACATATGATATAACTTGTCATTGTCCAGACTACGTACCTACCATCATCTCCATTTTAGCTCGAGTATTATAATATATATAGACTTAATTAGTAGTCACTAAAGTATATATTATAATGTTTATAATGTGTCTCCAACTCTTGGGACGAGTCTAAACGCCAACCTAAATCTTACCCCATTTAGGAAACGCGAATCCAAGAAAAGATATTTGCTCCCTCGGAAATAGTAATTAATTAAATCTTTTGTCTTTTTTTCTCATTCATTGGATTTGGAAAGTTGCGGGAACCTAACCAGTGTACACTCCCGAGGAGACCTTGCCGTAGTTGGAGATATGTAGGAGATACGTGGGTAGTGAGTGATTGAGATTCACTTGAGAATTTTTTAGGTCAAATTTAAAAATGACCAAAAAATATTGAAAAAATTAATCATATTAAAAATGTATGATGGTACACAACTAAACAAGGAAGATTAATAAAAGAGTGTATGTAGTTGGTGGCCACGTCAACACGTGGCACGAACCCATTAGTAGTTTTAGAATAAGCGGACCAAAGTCCAATTTGGTTGAGGCATTGTGATAAGGTCCTGTCTGTTGAAAAGCATATCTGGCTATGTTGGTGTGTGCATATTTCATTGGTTGCAGGTGCTCAAATCATGGAACACCGGTCCAAGCTTCCAGATACAGGTAATAGATGTGCGTCCAAAGACAGAAAATACTAAATAGCACCTAATTTGTAGTTTATTCTATTTTATGCCAGGTTTTTTTAATTTTGGGATTCTCTCGTGAAGTTTCCATAAAAGAATGTATACTTTTTTAAGCTAGATAAGAACAAATTAAATTACAAAATATTTAAGTAGACGTTTTTCTTAAAAAATATCCAATGTATGTAACATAAGTTCGTCGTTGGTTACCTTTACTCACCATGTTTTAATGAAAGTAAAGATTAAATCCCTCCATTGAGGTTGATTGATTTTCCTCTGAATTGTTTACCGGAGAGAAAAGCAAATTTGTTTCTGTTTCGAACCCGGAAAAAGAAAGACACGCATCCCCTTTTTATTTTCTCACACGGCAAAGAATAAAACTAACCCTTGAAAGGAATTCATAGTTTTTCCCTATTCTTTTTTTGTGAGTGGTATTTTATCACATACTGTTTACTATATATTAAGTAATTGTATTTAATATTTGGGACAAGATTGGCTACATGTTGTTTGTACCATATATGTAGGAAAAAATCTAATTATTTAGAATGGTACAACTCTCTTGATCACAATGGCATAACATGTAATTACAAGTATATATCATTTTTATAGAAACATGTATTTTATTTTTATTTACAAAGCTTGGACCATTTTTAAATACATGGATAGTCTATTTTCATTCACAAATCTTGCACTATTTTCGAACATGGGGTGGTCATTTTCCATTCATAAAATCTGTATTATTTTCATAAACACGCGTGGTTCATTTATATTCACACGTATATATTATTTTCATACATATAGGTAGTTTATTTTCTATGTCAATTTTTGTTCGTAATATATATCATTACGTGCGAATGAAAATGGACCATCAATATCTTTTAAATAGTGCACACTTATGAATGAAAATGGATCACAATCGGAGGGGAAGGAAGAGTGGGTGCTGCATAAAGGAAAAAAAAAGAAAGGAGAGAATGAGTGAGAAAAGAAAAAAATAAATTGAAGGATAAATGATGAAAGTCTCTCTTCAAATTTCAACTATTAGATGGTCTAGTCCAAATTTTTAATGTGGTGTACGCAGGGGGCAGAGCCAGAATGTTTTTGCAATGCAAACAATATATAAAATATTTAATTTTTTTAATTTTTAATTTTAATTTATAGATTGATTGACATTTTAGTAGGGTGAATTTTTCTATTTTAGTGGATACATACACTAGAATATATATTAAATTATCAAATAAATAAAAAATTAAGTGGGATCAATTAACCCACTCAATACAAGATGCCTCCATCTCTGGGTGTACGATCCAACGTATTGTATGACGCTACGAACTGACTCTATTATGACTCTTCCCCAATCAAACCTCATAATATCTCTTTAAAACTTTTCATGTATTCTAGAGTTCTAAGATTCGAATTCAACAAACTCTTCGTGTAATATAAGAGAAGTTTCGAATAAACATTAAATCACGAGTTTGTATAAATATTTTACAAATAAAAATATAAAATTATTCATAAACGGAGTAATAATTACAAACTTATGCAACAAAGTTGCACGAACCAAGAAATAAAGATCTTTCCGGATTCTGTAGTGTCATTCATTTGCTCAATGATACACAATATATAGTAACTGACATAAGTATGGGGATTGATTATATCAATACTGATATTAAATCTATTGAAAGAAATGTTGAAAGTTATGTCATTTTTGTTACCACTACCACTTAAATAACTGTACGGCTGTTGGCTTGGATTTACTCCATGTTCGGGAACGCGATGGCTAATTGCAATATCGTGGTCGTGACTATTTGCTCTCAATTAACAATTGCAAAGAATGGATTTGGTCAAATAATTTTATACAGAACCGTCATGCATAATATAATAGCATATTTTGTGTGATATAGTAATTTATTTAGTTATGTATAATGATTCGTGTTTTGAATGAATAATTTATCTAGTTAGATATAATAATTCATATTTTGATAAAATAATATATTCAACTAAATATAGTTAATTTTTTTATTTAATATAATGATTTGAACATCTACTAATTTGATCAATTATAATTAATATTAATTAATTTGATCAATTATGATTAAATAGTTTGACTAATGATGATAAAATAATTTAAATAATTATAATAAAATAATTTATTTGTCCATGACAGATCTTTATAGTTACTACAACACCAAATTCGATCCCAACTATTGCATCAACATGCCGAGCTAAGTGCCCTACTGAATAAGGAATTTTCGATAGAGTATAAAGCTATAATGGTTTAGTTCTAAAAAATACTTATAATACAACCAAACAGAATATTGGTTGGAATATTTCACAAAATTATTATGACATGCTATGTTATGATTGATGCATATTTAAGCCAATATAATTCAAACTTCAAATTTGACATTGCTTATATAATGAACCGGCAATCGCATATCGTTTAACGGTGCCATGTGGCCGGTAGATACTTGAATAGAAGGGTATAATCCCTTGTTAATCTTTCTTACGGAAACACCTAGGCATCATCATCGGTTATCATTAAAGAATATCAAAGACATTAGGTTAGATGAAAGAATGTAAAAACAATGCCAACAAAATCTAGCTTGGAGTTTAGAACGAACATTTTAATCACTCGCGTTCCAAAAATGTCTCTCTGGAATTTTCTTAGAAGTGAATTTTCGCATCAATTATTACATGGGTTATAAATTGAAACGTAAAATTATGCTAATGTGTATTTTTTGGAAAAATTTCATTTTAGCACTGTATAGTTTCATAGTTTAACACTTAACACCTTTTGGTTTTCCAAATCATCAAAAGAGACTCAGATTTCATAAAGACCTCACGGTCAATTCTTCTCCTATCCATAACTCAAACAATGTCATTTTATCGGGTGCTTAGCATTCCATGTCACCCTCCACCTATACGTCAGCTCCCTTCTACAACTTGCCATACTGTTGTATCCTCGGAAGCCTTGGAATCTTGGGACTTCCTCCGACGCCTGTTGTTATGGTGCTATAGCTTCCTTCTGCAATTCCTCCGACCATCTTCAAAATTCGGTAACACATGAAACCTACCCCATCCAAATATGCACCACCACAACAATACTATTCTAAAAAACGTAGACTTATCCCTTTTTATATGTTCGATCAATTGTAGTTTGTTGTATACCACTTTGAATCCGGTTTAAGGAATATACTAATACAAGTGTAATTCAAGAATTTCCCAAGAGATCAAACATTTATTTCGTTAAAACAGATTTAACCTTAAAATTATGATAAAATCTATTATATTAACATCAATTATTTTTATATTGCACGATGTCCTAACTATCGCAATGCTCTACTTATCCATTACTTATAACCTAGATTAACTATTTTTTAATATTGTGAAAGTAGAGAACATACTAATCATGGCATTTTTTCGATCTTAACCAAGATTGGAGCTTACCAAATCCGAGGGATAAGAAACCCAATTAAGTATAACAGGATCTATATTTTATTATGTCCCCTTCGAGCCACGCAATGAAAAGGATAATTAAAGACGGAAGGTTTGAGTTGTTGTCGAGTCTTGGAGATAGCATAGGGCACGTGCATGCCCTATCTGTCCTTCGCAATAATATATATCTTGCTTAATAATCAATACCTTGCGCAATCTGTTTAGTTCCTATTGGAAAGTTGTTGACAATTTTAAAAAAATTGAGCACTAATCTTATTTTATTTAGTGAAAGGCTTTTTCAATAATGTATATTATAATATTATATTATATTTTAATTTTTAAGTGAATTCGAATATTTATTATTATTTTGACTACTTTTATTGGTTGAATATCTTGGGAATGAAGATGATTAATTTTAAGTTGATCTCCATCAAGGAGAGCGAAAATAAACAATACGAAAAAATAATTATAGTTCAAATTGGGGTTACATTATTTTTTTCGATGAACCCTCATTTGAAATGACAATAATTTAACGTTTTTGTTGTTAAATGTCACTTAAGAAAGAAAAGAAAAAATAAAACTACATGGTATTGCTTTTGACATGTTACATTTTTATATATCTATTGAAATGAGAAACCATTGTTAAATCTCACAATCGCTGAACTCTATAAAATCTTGATACGTCCAAATTCATTGGAAAAAAATCACATAACCAAAAATATGGATCCAGTAAGAGAACATAATTTTTCAGGACTCCACGATACATAGACTAAATAGATTTATAGAATTAACAAAAAGCTAAACTATATTAAAGTGGGTTTTTTTTCTTCCGAAAAAACCCCCAAACTCAAAACTAATTAGACACAACTGATTATTGCCGCACTCATATAAAAGAGTTCTCCTATGCCCATCGTACAAAAATTCATTTCTAACACCTCAACTATCCATCAGTCGAGTGTGGTCAAACGAAATACTTGGACCCATATTTATTTTACGCGAACTTGGACCCATATATTTGCATGATTGTCACCGAAGGGATTAAAATTAATAAAACAATCAGCTAAATTAAGCCATAAATGATTCTTTCCTTGTACTCCAAATCCTGGTAACTAAGCAACCTTTCCGATCCTAGATTTTGGACCACAAAACCACCTCTATATGACTGATCAATGTGATTTGTTTAGGATTCCAAGTAATCGTTGATTTAGCATGCCAACATTAATTATAGGGTGTAAAAGACGATGAATTTCTCAACCAGACCGACAAATCATGTTAGTAGAAGTAAAAAAATAATTGTAATACAATGGCTGAATCGCTAGGTTACACAGTCATACACTATCTAGTGTAGTGTATGGAACATAAACAAAAAATAGATATAATATTTTTGGGCCTGGAGATTGCCCTGCATAAAAGTTTATTGCTCCAATAATAGTCAAGCACTAATATACTACCAAATGTACACGATTAAGCACTACTTCCCTCCCCCACATGGTTAAAAGATAATCACATATTTATGTAGCAATATGCAAACTAAATTGGCATAATATATCATAGTTTTGTTGTTCGTAGTATATGAACTTAAGAGTAGATCTATTATTGTTAGAATCAACCTACACATTAATTTATTTACAAACAAGATTTGTGTTGATAAGAAAAAAATTACCTCCAACTTTAATAAAAGAAAAGGAAATAAGTACCTTTTGGCTGGTCAATTTCACAAGTGATGATCTGGCCCTCTTTTTCCACAAAAGGAAAAACTTGAGCCATCAATCACTTGGATCAAGGGCGACGTGTTCCTATTACAACGTTCGACGTGAATGCTATGTACCGAGTCCGGCAAGATTTGCTGTTTGTCGTGGAGTGGTAATGAAAGGAAGAAGTTGGCTGCATTAACAAGTACCAGCCCCACACCTGTACATCTTTATTTGTCAAGATATATTTAACGTTCTTGGAGCATATGTTTGTTTTCTTTCTTCATCTGATTGGCTTGGGAGATTATTGCCAAACCAAAATACCCATTGTATCCAAAGAAAAAAAGTATGAAGATATTAGAATATCGGTATTAAACGCAAAATTTTTGAGTACTTGATAAAATCTTATTTATATATAAGTTCACCATTGTGTGAAATGTGTTAACTCAATATATTTAATTCAAACGAATTACATTTTAACGGAAGATTGCACTAATTTTGAATTTATTGACATATATAAAATGGATCAACCAATTTTAATATTATGTCAAAAATTTTATTGACAAAAAGAATTAAAATATTAGTAAGTGATTTTCCATATTTATTAACAAATCTACCAATCTTTAAACTAATAATATTATAGTTTCAACATAAAAAGAAAAAAGAAAAAAAACCACAATTATATTTTTTTTCTCTTGAGAGTAGCTTTTAATCAAGATTTTTTAAAATATTGTTGAACTCTGCATTTTTATTTCAGGGTTGACTCGTCCATTTTATAACTGCATGAAATTTGGTCAGATCAAATAGGTCATGCTAATTTTTTTCATTCAAATTATCTAATCCTACCATATTAAAAAAAATTATATCACACATTTCTCCGAATCAACAAAGAAAAGTAAATTGGATATGAATCAAAATTAGTTGTGGAAATAAGAAACTCATTGAAATTGGTCCAAATACACGGTCGCTACCCTGTTTCCAAATTCCAAATTCCTTCAACATCCTCCTCCAAATTAAATCTAAAAAACACAAATCAAAATTCCTCCTTCGTCCCTCCAAGATCCGTACCTCCTCCCATTAGTAGGAAGATGGCGTGGTAATGATGGACCTTTTGCTCTTCTTTCATGGTTTGGATTCGGCAGCCATGTTCGCCGATAACCTTCTTCGGTCGTGAAGTACTTTTTTCAAGTTTTATGATGCCTTCCTTCCATCTCTCAGAAGCCCTCCAAACTGAATTCCTTATTTGGTTTTATTCGAATTCACATACAATTCAATGTTACATCATCTGTTGTCCTCAAGGCTAATAGACTTGGTGTGAAAAGTAAGTGACTCTTCATGTCTATGTGACGAATTTTAGCAAAAGCCTTAACTATCCGACTTGTAGGACCCTCGTCTCCTAGGGCTCTTCGTATTGTGGGATCGTCCCGTTGGACCATTTCTCCCAAGAGATATCTCTGATCTCCTCCTATTTGTCCACGGATCCCTCTTGTGGATCTATCCCCTCCTCATTGGAAGAAATTATCCCATCCTCTTTTTATTTGTGTCGAAAACTATTGCACCGATTAATCTTAGTTAATTTAGGCAATTCAACAAATTTAAAGCTTCCCTCCCAACAAGAAATCACCCTCTTTACACAAAACTTTGGAAGTGTGTAGACAAGATTTTTTTTGCGAAAATTTAAAATCATTCAATCAAAGTAAAAAAATAAATTCTACATGAGCCAGTATTTTATAAAAAAATTGTGATTGTCGCAAAAATAAAATACACAAAAAAATACACACATCAATTTTTTGTTAAAAAAAATTCAACCTTATCAAATTTTTTGGAGAAGGTCCAACGGTCGGACTCCAACCTATCACCTATATCTTCCCCAAAGTTACGTCACAGACCTTCTTCCTCCGAACATCGTGTCGTCATCCGCCGTCCACGTGGAGCAATCTCGTCCAAACGGAACTTTGAATCGGAAACCCCACGAACCATTTCAGTTCAAATATCCCGGAGCCACCTGATCTGATCTGATCTCCCATTTGTCCACCTTTCCCTCTTCTGGAACCATCATCCCCTCCTCCTTTAAAAAGAAAATATCTACTCCTCTTTTTATTGTTATTAGTACTGATAATTATTGAACCGACTAATAATATTAATTCTATCAAGAAAGTAAAAAAAAAAAAAACAAAGCGCCCTTCTTTACACAAAAGCTCGAGGGTAGGGAGGAGGTGACACAAATACGTGGCCCTACTTTCTAGCTAGAACTCGACACCTCACGTGGTCCCATTGGCTAGCGTCAACGTGGGTTCGAGTCTGGGGCCCACACTCCTTTAAAAGGAAAGCCCACGTTGGTTGGTTATCCCTCCCCGTAACCCAGCCAGCCAATCCCGTTTAGTGCGCTGTTTGGCTTCACACGTGTTAAAATATCTCACACGAGTCGCCTTGTAGTTGTGCCCCACTTACCATAAATACCACCTCTGCTCTACTTGCCCTAGTGTGTAAAAAAGCTATAGCTCTCTTATCTGATTAATTGGTTTCAATGGACGGAAGGGGAGGCTGTTTAATTGCTAGATACGACGACGGCGTCTCCAAGGTGGACAGGATAATGCTGAGGTTCCGGCCCATCGCCCCCAAGCCTCCGGCGAGCGGTTCGGGATCCGTTTCCTCGCCGGAAACTAGCGAGGCTAACACTAGGATCGGCGGGAGGGGGAGGAGGAAGAGATGCTATGCTGGGAAGAGGAAGAGGAAGGCTCCTAGTTCAGTTAACAGTCGTCCCAACGAGAAGAAGCCTCCTGCACCGGCGGCTGTTACGCTCCCTCTTCTGCCGGAGACTCCCGATCGGAGATCTTCTCCGGCGACGACGAAACCGAGCAACCGGACCTCGTGGCTCTCCTTTGGCGGATCCAACGGTGATTATTACGAATACGATAATCATAGGGAGGTGGAGGTGACGCCGGCGCCGTCGAGGGTGGTGGGGTCGTGCGTGACGGTGGAGAGCGTTGAGGACACGTGTCGGTACGGGGGCGGAGCCAGCCTCTTCCCGGGGAAGATCAACCTCGAGAGGGACACGTGTCCGGGGTTCATATCCGACGGGTTCGGGAGGGTGACGTGGACGAACGAGGCGTACAGGGAGATGGTGTGCGGGGGAGAGGCGGGGATGGTGGTGTGGCTGGTGACGAGGGAGTCGGCGCCGGTGAAGGCGGAGGCGTTCACGTGCAGGGTGAGGGTGGAGTACGGAGGGGTCACGTCCCCCGCCGCCCCAAGGAGGTCGGTTACGGTGCCGTGTGACGTGTGGAGAATGGAGGATGGCGGTTTTGCATGGAGGCTTGACATCGACGCTGCTCTCCGTTTGGGCCGTTAATTAAGTAACCGCTCGATCGATCGAGATATGTTTTGGAGTTCCAAGTTCTTTTTTATTATTTTAGTTTTAAAAAAAAAAAGGTAACGAAGGGGTAGTGAGTTTATATACTAACTTATCGTAGAAATGTGAATAGTTCCCTCCTCCCTCCCTCCCTCCATATAGTTCATTCATATATGTTTCGGGTGAGCTGCTGCTGCTTCTTCATCTTCATCTTCATCGAGTATGTGTTGTACTTGTAACTGCATGCATGCATGTAGTCTAATTTGATGTTTGTACAGAAGGTGGTTTGGAAAAGAACCGTTTGCTGTTTAATTTTTTGGAATTTCTCCTTATATATATATATAAAGGTTTTTTTTTGTGGAATAATTTTGCATACAATACTACTGTACATAAATTTTAATGGTTATCTTTTCTATTTGTTGCGATTCCCAACTCCAACTAAAGTGAAAGTAAAATAATGTTACCATTCTGGTTGGGATTTTGGAGAATATAAGATTAGGTGCGCGCGATTGAATAAAGTTTATTTCAGGTAGTATGTATAGTATCTTACTTAATAGACCCGTGAATCGTTGCAAAGATGGGGAGGATCTTAAGAGACCCATGTCTAGTATGCTCTGCGATCTTGATGCTATTATTTACCAAGTCGTTCATGACCAAGTTCCTTCATAGTTCTAATACTTGACAAATGTGATCTAGCCTTGGTGAAGAAACAAATAATTATTCATCCATATTATTGGGAGGGCAACAATAAAAGGAGATAACCAAGAGGTTGTGGCATTGGAGACAGGCGGGGGGTTATTTCAATTTTCCCCAACATGATTTTACCATGATTTAACGTACAAACCTTATGCTTATGAAATAGTTAGATAATCATTATATTATTTGAAATCGACTCATCTATATATTATTTTCTTTTCAAAACAAAATAACCGAATTTCTCCATGGATTTTTTGGTTGCTATTTATATTATTTTTACGCTTTCATATCAATATCAATACAAATAATCGCGAGATGGAGGTAAGAGAGATGGTCAGTAGAGTTTAACACAAGACTCTCAACTCTTTTTGACGAAACTTTTATAACCATATTATAATTATTTGTATTAAGAGAAGTGCCTGAAGTTGTTGGTGTTTTATTAAAAAATCTACGTTGTTTGTTATCTTATATAGAACCCATTAGATTCAAAATGAAATATGATTGTTAACCATTACAAATTTAAAGCATCGGTGCTCATAAATTTAGAAAAAGTACTCAACTTACAAAGTTATTGATCAGAAAAACACAAGAAAGAACATAATTATTTGAATTAGTGTTCTTCGTGCTTCCATAATTTTTATTTGTTCTTCTTCTTTTACTACAGTGATATTAAATTTCTCATAAACCCTTTCTCCATATGGATCTTCTTTTTCTAGAGGAAATCAGGATACTATCATTATTAATATAGAGGGACGATCAAATTGCCGGAGGTCTGAATAGTGAGTCTTTTTCCTTCTCAAAAAAGAAAAAAAGAATCGAGTCCTTTCTATACCTTATCATGTCCTTATATCGCTTGGGTTCTACTCATGTTAAAAGTTATTTTTCAAATGAAACGAGATAGATCAATTGATGGAAGTTAAAAAGAGTGCAAGACGAGTGTAATTAACTGATATAAAATATACAGCAAACGTTCTATTCCTAAACCATGTCTGGGCCTCGGACAGTTGAAGGGTCCAATCCATATTTATTCCTGCCGTACGTGCATGGACCCGGTAACTCTGGGCCGTAGAAAAGGAATTCCCATTACATTTTGATTTTTCACTCTGATATCCACCAGGTAAGGAACCGTAGAAAAATTTTCGTACAATAGGAAATTGTACCACGATTATTATAAGTGGCAATAGATAGGATTATAGGAAGATCACGTGGTAAGGAGCCAGGCCATTATACGAAAATAGTATGGTGACTATCACAACTTTTTAAAGAGGTTTGACGACCAGATGTTCTATTTGATTTTTTTTTTTAATTATCAACACAACTTTATTTAGTATTCACTTATTATGTCCTGTCAATACAAATATCTCATACATGTAGTCAAAATATTTCTCTATTTTTATTTACTATAATGTTCACAATGTAAAACATGCGTACATTGTAACTATTGTTAACATCATTTCTTTGACTAGGATAGATCTTATCAATACAATTTTTATTTTTTATTTTTTCACATCTATGTTGAATTGCTTTACTTAAGTAATTGTATTTTAGACAAATTATTCGTAGTCCCTGAGGTTTGATCTCTTTTCAATTAGGATCCATAATTTTCAAAAACTGAGTTTTGCGTCCACTAGACAAAAAAGTCAAAACGACTAAACAAAAGAAACAACTAATCTCTACATCTCCCCTGGCCACCCCGACGCCTTCGACCACTACTGCCCGCGGCGACGCCTCTCAACCACCACAACTTCGAGCATTGACCTTTCTTTCGAGTCCGACATAGATTTTCCAAGTATAAATAAAGAATTAATGATAATATCTTGATTGAACAGGAAATCAATCACAGCCAACCTTTTCCAAGTAAATACTCTCAATTTTATTTCGTGCGATAAAATAAAGGTGCATCCATATCCATGTTGTGCTTCTAATTCTATTATTAGATTAAAAAAGTGGGAGCATCTCGCCCCTTACCTACCCTACGTCTTCATCTTCATAATTGGGCTTAGCTTCGGCCCATTTCTTCTATGTTGTTGGGCCGAATCGGATATCCCTGAAGTGAATACGATAGTAGATAAATTAAATACCGATGGTGGGGCTAAAAAATGTTATTTTAATAGAGATAGATAAATGACAAAAATCCTAAACAGAACAAAATTAACAAATCTTGTAATATCTAAAAATCAAACCTTACCCCAGCCACCCGACGCCGAACAAAAGGAAATCTAAAAATCAAACCTTAACAAATCTGTCCCTCACGCCGCCGACCCGTCTCCGACCCACCTCCGACGAAGCCCCACTGAACTCAGGTTTTTTGTTGTTGCTCCCTTGAACTCCGGTGAATAAAGCTTCCCGTGAATAAAGTTTGTTGTTGATGTTGCTAATTGTCAGTCACACAATAGAGCTGAGCTTGTTCTTGTAGGATGACGTGTACTAAGGAGATAAGTCTGGAAAGAAAGCTTCCATAGGCAATAAATAGGTTCGCTTGGATTTAGGAATTTTGGACAGTTAAGTCTGGAATTTGTCACTTTCCTTTCAATTGGTTTGACGACGACAAGCATTTCAATCTTTCAATTGGTAAATCATAGTTATATCTTAGCCACGGGCATCAACCCGGTGATTGATGTTTGTAGAAGATAATCATATGTATAACTCCCTGTCTCGTGTCACGTATATGATATGCATCCATCTTTGCTAGGCGGAAGTAGGAGGAGGAGGTAGCGAGTGAAGATGGCCGTCTCAACATTCTGTTCCCTTTTCCCCCAAACATTCAACACCAACACCAACACCAACACCAACACCAACCAGATGAAGATGAAGATGAAGATGAAGATAACCACCAGATGCGCCGTCGCGCCGGCCGCCCCCACCACCAAGAAGAAGAGGATTTGGAAGGAGGGGGAGTTCCCCGGGTTCACCACCGCCCCGGACTCCCTCTCCACCGGCACCAGGACCAGGACCAGGAGAAGGCCCCCCATCAAGAACATCAAGAAGACGGCCGACAAGAAGGCCAAGGCCAAGGCCTGGGTCAACACCGTCACCGAGTCACTCTCCCTCCTCATCGACCACAAGGCTCCCATTCAGGCCCTCGAGGTCTTCCAGATGCTCCGCTCCCAGCCCTTCTACCGCCCCTCCGAACCCACCTACCTCAAACTGCTCGTCCTCCTCTCCCGCTGCTCCCTCCCCCACCTCGCCCGCCAGCTGTTCGACGAAATGCTCACCGAGGGCCTCCCCCCCTCTCCCCCCCTCTACACCGCCCTCCTCTCCGCCTACGCCCGCAGCTCCCTCCTCCCCGAAGCCCTCGCCGTCCTCGACCAAATGAAGTCCCTCCCCGCCTCCCAGCCCGACGTCTTCACCTACTCCATCCTCATCAAGGCCTGCGTCGACTCCCTCCGCTTCGACCTCATCCCCGGCCTCTATGACGAGATGTCCCTCCGCGGCATCTCCCCCAACACCGTCACCCAGAACACCGTCCTCCAAGGCTTCGGCCGCGCTGGCCTTTTCGATCGCATGGAGGCCATCCTCTCCAACATGCTGGTTGGCTCCAACCCAGCCTGCAGGCCCGATGTCTGGACCATGAACATTTTCCTCAGCGTCTTCGGCTACCAGGGCCACATCCAACTCATGGAGAAGTGGTACGAGAAGTTCCGCGACTTTGGGATCGAGCCCGAGACCCGCACCTTCAACATCCTCATCGGCGCCTACGGCAAGAACAGAATGTACGACAAGATGTCATCGGTGATGGAGTACATGCGCAAGCTCAACTTCCCCTGGACTACTGCGACCTACAACAACGTTATCGAGGCCTTTGCGGACGTTGGCGATGTCAAGCACATGGAGTGCACATTTGACCAAATGCGATCGGAGCGTATGAAGTCCGATTCCAAGACCTTCTGCTGCCTTGTCCAGGGCTACGCCAAAGCTGGATCGTACCACAAGGTTATTGGGGCAGTCGAGCTGGCTGCCAGGCTCAACGTTCCCCAAGATACTCGCTTCTACAATGCTGTCATAGATGCATGTGCCAAGGCCGATGATCTGATGGAGATGGAGCGCGTCTTCAATCGCATGAAGGATGCCGCACAGTGCCCTCCTGATTCTACTACTTTCCAGCTCATGGTCGAGGCTTACGGGAAGGTTGGGATGAACGACAAGGTGTTCCATCTCGAGCAGGAGATGATGATGGCTGCTTCAACTGTGGCTCCCGCTGCTGCTGTATTTGTACTAGACAGTGACTAACTAAAGCCTTGAACTCCGGTGAATAAAGCTTGTATGGCTCCCGTGAATAAAGTTTGTTGCTCCCGTGAATGCCCGACCGTGTATGTTGCTAATTGTCACACAACAGAGCTTGTTCTTGTAGGATGACGTGTAGGGAGTACCACGTGGTATTAGGGAGCTTGTTCTTGTTCTTCGTCTTTAGAGTTTCGCTGCACTTACCATATAAGTCTGTGTGCGTATAATTCTGGAAAGATTCCATAGGCAATAAAAAATTGATAGGTTCGCTTGGATTTGGAATTTTGGACATTGTGCGCAGTTAAGTCTGGAAAAGTTCTTGTTGATCTGGTGAGGTTTTGTCACTTTCCTTTCAATTGGTTTGACGACAAGCACTTCAATCTTTCTCATGACTTCCGTTTCCTTTTACGGAATGTGTCAATTCCATGGCAGGATAGGTGAGAGAAAGAGTGGGGTCCAGAAGATTTGTTGTTGTTCTTTAAATTAAATTGGTTGATTTTGACTATTGGTGGATTTGCTAACTTCATATTGATTTGTTGTTGTTACCCGTTTGATTCAACAATTTAACCTAGGTTACTTCGATTCTTTGAAGTGAAGCTTTCGTTCTTGTCCCCAATTCTTCAAGTCTCCGTCCTCTGAAGGAAGGAGGAGGAGGAGTCGAAGCTCTTCCTCCGACAGCGAAGATTAAAAGGAGCTGCTGCTGTCCCTGTCCTGACCCTCGTCGGAGAAGACAATTATAATTTTATTATGCAAAGACAGAAGAAAGAAGCTTGTAGTAGCTTTTTTCCCTCCTCCCAAAATTAACAGCTTATCCTTCCTTTTGTGTGTGTGTGTGTTGTGTTGTGTGTGCGCGTGTGTATGCGTGTCTAATTTAAATGAGATGGATGTGTGTAGCTGTCATTATGGGGAAAGATGCAGATTCCTTCACCAGACTCAGCCTCAGCAATCTCAGCCCCAATCCAACAACAACCCCTTCGGTTTTGGGAGCAACAACCGCCAACAGCGGCAACAAACCAAGGTTCTTTTTTTTTTTGCAAAAATTCAGAATTTACTTGATTTAATGCATGCATTAAAGCCTTTTAATTCAGAATTTACTTCACTCAACTTTTATAAGTTATTTCTAAGTCGAATGGTTGGTTGCTTGAATCCGTAGCCTTTTGACAATAAATGGCCGCATTTCTCCCCTGTGTCCAACAACCCTTAGCGGCATCATCAGCAGCAGCCGCCGCCCAATTCCATGTCTCAACCCCCACCTACTCAGGAGTGACTGGGACTTGCTGTTAAGTTTGCCATTTTTCTTCTTGTGGGTATTTGTCAACTGAGAGAAATGCCCTCCATGTGGTATTAAAAAAAAAAGGTGCACAGATTCTGAATCCTGCAAGCGTGTTTTTGCCGAAGATTTTCAGAACGAGAGACCTCTGTGGAAACTCACTTGTTATGGCCATTGGAAAAGGTCTGTGCTTCTTTCACCTTTTTGAGACTACGTCGACACACTGACATAGTCATCTATTTAAGTACATGTTTTGTTTTGTGTCTCTCATTTGACTGCTATTTTGATTCAGCCTTCCTTGTGACATCTCTGGTGATATTAGCTGCGAGGAATTGCGCGAGCTTCTGGGTATTACCTTCAATTGTAAGAAATCTTAGTCGATTGCCTTCTTTTTTTGTTTTCATTAACAGTAGGATCCTTGAAGTTTGCTTGGTGCTTTCAATTTGAAATACCAATTTCAAAACTTGTTAGCTCATTCTCTAAACACTTGCTTGCTATTAGCTTATCAGTCTGCAAGAACAGTATAACCTTCCACTTGGATGAGAAAAGAAAAGACAATGGGTTAGATCAGTCTTGGTTAGAAAATCAGTCCATTGGTGAAATCTCCATCTGAAATATCTTTGTTAGACTGTCTTAGAGCGAGGTGAGTCTATGAATGAATCAGTAAAGGATGTTTGCTGGAGTTAAACCAACCATTATCACTATTTACAGGATCAAAATTTGTGTAGTCCTTCCTGGATATTATGATATACCTCGTGATTATTCAGTTGGGAATTTCTTTATATACTTTTATCAAAAAAGGAGTGCATAGGCCTCTAGATTTGACTCGTGTATTATGATATACAGGTAGAAATGGAGAGAAATCTTCTTAATTCAAAGCAGCTTGAGTTTGAAAGTTTTCTTCGTGATTACCGCAATTCAGGCCATGGAACTAGTAAATCCTTACAAGCCGGCCCTAGTGGCCCTCCTACAGTCTCAAGCTTCAGCCAACTAGGTGCATCGCTTAATTTAGGTGTTGGACTAAGGTATTCTTCTCATTTTGTATCCTGGTGTTAATCTTGCATCATATTGCAAGTTTGCTTCAACCTTCTGCCTCATAATCGCCTCTGCTGAACCACAAAACTTCCTCAATAGACCGTAAAACAACTGCATTCCCTCCAAACAACTGAGTTCGCCAGGGAGAAGATTGGAGGGAGGGGAGAAATTTCTGGGTCCGAGTTCGCCAGAGAGTCTCAACTCCGGAGAGCACCTCACCCAACTCAGACCAGAATATTCGAAGAGAAGAAGAAGAAGAAGAACATCCTGAGCTCCTGCAAATCCTAAAAAAAACAGATCGAGAAAAATCCAGGCGTGGGTCTTGAACACGCCGTCAACACAAGTGGTCGGTAATCCCCAATTTTCTTGGAGATCGTCTCCTCCAAGAGGTCGGTAATCCCCAATTTTCCCCAATTGGCTAATTCCCCACTTGGAGCCGTACTACACGTAGAGATGGTACCTCCCGTCCTCTGGCAGGAACATGGAGCCGGCCAGCCGGGCTCCCCTGATATGAACTCCCGAAAAGTCGAAGTTGTCCTCACAAAAGCCCCCATCGCCGACATCTCATCAAGTGTTGTTCTCGCCATATATAAAAAGGGCAAAAAGAAAAGCTCCGATCTTTATAGTCGAAAGGTGATCGATTTCTTGAAATCAATGAAATCGGTTGAAGATAAACTGGAGAACAGAAACGTGTTGGAATTAATTATTGAAAAAGGGGAAAAGTACAATTTTAGCACCTGTGGTTTCAAGTTTTTTGACATATGATCCTGTACTTCAAAAACGACTAAAAAAGTCCTGACGTTAGCTTCGGAGTATCACTTTTAGTCCTCCGAACCTAAATTCGTCCCGAACCTATGGAAAATTTCTTTTTCATCCCGTTTTTTTTACATTTTAGTCCCAAATCTCAATTTTTTTTTCAATTATATTTATTATATCCTAAATTCATCCCAAACCTATGGAATTCCGGAAATACCCCTCATCCGCTTCCAAATTTCACCAAACGCTCAACATCAAAGTCGTAGATCTAAGTCTTACGGATCCTCTCATTTTGAAATCGCTCGATTCGGAGTATATATGCGAAAGTTATGATTTTTCTACCAAAAGTCGACGAACTAAGCCTATCAATGCTAATACCAACCGAAATCACATGAAACTCAAAAACACAAGGCTCAAATCACAAAACTCACAACACCAAAGTCGTAGACGAATGTGTTGCGAACCTACCCGACTTAAAATTATCTAAATCGGAGTTCACACGAAATAGTTACACATATTTCCCCAAAAGTCGATGAATTCAATACAACGATTCGAACACCGATCGAAACAAAATAACCAAAGGTCGGACCAAGCAGTCACGACAAATACAAATTTAGCGAGGGTCGTAACACCTCGCCTCACAAGAGACGAGGGGAAGAAGAAGAAGAGAGTGGGATATGGGAGGCGATCGGGAGAAGGAGAGGGCGGTGGTGGAGAGGTGACGTGTTAGGATTGATAGGCTTAGTTCGTCGACTTTCGGTAGAAAAATCATAACTTTCGCATACATACTCTGAATCGAGCGATTCCAAAACGAGAGGATCCATAAGACCTAGATCTACGACTTTGATGTTGAGCGTTTGGTGAAATTTGGAAGCGGGTGAGGGGTATTGCCGGAATTCGATAGGTTCGGGATGAATTTAGGATATAATAAATATAATTGAAAAAAAAATTGAGATTTGGGACTAAAATGTAAAAAAAAGGGATGAAAAAGAAATTTTCCATAGGTTCGGGACGTATTTAGGTTCGGAGGACTAAAAGTGATACTCCGAAGCTAACGTCAGGACTTTTTTAGTCGTTTTTGAAGTACAGGATCATATGTCAAAAAACGTGAAACCACAGGTGCTAAAATTGTACTTTTCCCTTGAAAAAGAGGTTCTTTGGTGAAGTAAAAGTTGGTGGAAAGAGAGTTAAACGCACACATATTTTTTAGGAATTTTTTTTAAAATTTGTTAGGAGTATTTTAGTCAGCCAAGGATGCCAAGCTAATATTTTATTATACAATAGAGAACTTAAATCTAATTTTCATAAAAAAGGGATACGGCCAATTTCGGGCAAAATTCAAGGACCTGAAAGTAATTAACCCTAAAAAAAATAGTCTAAGGTGGAATTTTATGTTATTTTCTTTCACCCTTGTTTTTTTTTTTTTTGGTGTTAATGGTGAGTGGTTACACTCTTGCATTAATGAAATAACATGTTACAAATCTAAGTCAGCCCTTAGCAAGGG
This sequence comes from Hypericum perforatum, assembly GCA_012979155.1. NCBI lineage: Eukaryota > Viridiplantae > Streptophyta > Magnoliopsida > Malpighiales > Hypericaceae > Hypericum > Hypericum perforatum. The sequence goes on from SOPF01027845.1 coordinate 111,730, forward strand.
GAGACAAAAGTCTAGAGGGTCATCGTAAACATGAATCCCTTCCTGTTCCGACAAAGCAAAATTGGCCAAACTATCAGCCAACCTGTTATACTTCCTATTACAATGAATCACTTCAACTCGTTCTAGATGACGAATCATGTGACGACAGTTACTCACGAGATTGTGCAGGAAATTACTCCTATCGACACCCTCGGTAATATAGGTCACCGCTTGCATTGAATCAGTCTCAATAATCAAACGGTTGAAATTCCTCTCCTTAGCGATACTCAAACCACATCGAATGGCTCTCAGTTCAGCCACCAGCGCCGAACAGCAGCCAATTGGTTGACAGAACCCCACAATCCAGCCACCTCTCTCATCTCGGAATACACCCCCGCATCCTGCACGTGGGGGGTTGTTTTTTGCACATCCATCAGTGTTCACTTTGATCCACCCTTGTTGCGGCTTGCTCCATTTGATGTTTGAAACACCAGGTTGGATTGGGGATAGCTTTGATTTGCTCATCCTCTGTTCAGCGAAAGCAAATTCTTTGGTCTGTTTACATATAAAAGCTGCAGGTTCTGTTTGAGCTGGGGCTCTTTTAAACACTTCATTATTTCTCCATTTCCAGATCCACCAACAAGCTGTACCGAAAAGGTGATTCCAATGCAAATTGGCCACAGTAGGAGAGAGCTTTTTGATGTTTACCTGTATCCAGGTATCACCGTCAGCATTAAAGAACTCTCCATGGTTTGCAGTTGGAATCAAGGTTCTCCAGATTTTAGCAGCTGTTGGACAGTCCCTTAGTAGGTGGATGATGGATTCGTATCTGCTTCGGCATCGTGAACAATACGGATTTGGGCTGATCTTTCTTCTGAATCGTTCTTGATTTGTCATGATTTTGCCTTTTAGACAACTCCATAAAAATAGCTTAATTCGTTCTGGGACTTTGATTTGCCAGACATCCCTCCATCCAGATGATACTGTTATACCTTGTACCACAGCATTATTAGATTGCAGGAAAGAGGCTAAGTACGCAGATGATGTGGTAAATTCCCCTGACTTTGAGTGACGCCAAGCCAATGTATCCGTGGTTTGATCTGTTGCATCCACGAAGACATCAGCAATTCTGGGAAGCCACTCTGTTGGGATGATTTCAATAAATTCGTTCCATCGCCAGCCATTTGATGAATCCCAATAATCTGAAACTTTTTTCCCTAGTTGGTTGGCAGGAACACTAACCTCCAAGTTGATCAGCGGTCCTATACCTGGAACCCAATCATCCTCCCAGAAGTTAATTCGCCTACCATCACCCACCGAGCACATCAAGCCACTGAGAAGGAAGTCTGCAATTTTGGTAAGTCCAGACCAGATTGTTGATTGACTAGATTTCCTCGCAAGAAAAGTTCCCTGCCGCGCATTTTTGTGGTACTTCATGTATAGGACTTTGGACCAGCACTCCTTTGGTTGAGTTAGGAATCGCCAGCCAAGCTTGGTAAGGAGAATCTCATTTATCTTTCTAGCACTTTTCAGACCAAGGCCACCTAGGTCTTTTGGTTTGCATACTTCTTCCCATCTTACTAGGTGCAATTTCTTTTTCTCTTCAGTATCTCCCCAAATGAACCTCCTCGTGATTTTATCCAAGTTGTCACATAATCCTTTGGGGAGGGATACAACCTGCATAGCATATATTGGGAGAGTGGAGATTACAGATTTGGCAAGAGTAATTCTACCTGCAGTAGACAATTGCTTAAGTTTCCAACCAGCAAGTTTGCCTTGAACTCTCTCCGTGATGTAATGGAAAGTTTGTTGTGTTACCCTAGTATGTAAAGCTGGGACTCCCAAGTACTTCCCTAGGTCTGACGTTGATTTCATACCCAGCTTCGAACACACTTGTCTTCTAGTTTCATTACACACGTTCTTGGAGAAAAAGATTCTTGACTTTGCTTCGCTTACACGTTGGCCGGAGGCATTACAGAAGATATTCAGGCCCTTTTGAATGAGGCTTGCTTGTCTTTGTGTCGCTTCACCGAATAAGATGATGTCATCGGCAAAGAAGAGATGTGAAATTTCCGGTCCTTCTCTGGTTATACGGAGTGGTATCCATTCTTGTCGGGCTGTAGCTAGTGCAATCCATTGAGCCAGTCTCTCCATACAGCTAACGAACAAGTATGGCGAAAGCGGATCTCCTTGGCGTAGTCCTCTAGTTGGCCTAAATTCCTCAGTCTCCTCACCATTCCATAGGATCTTCATGTTACTGCCAGAAACACACTTCATGATCACACTTATTAGGTGGTTCGGCAGTCCCATATCACATAGGGTATCTTCAATAAACTCCCATCGTAGTCGGTCGTAAGCTTTTTCAAGATCAATCTTTATGGCCATCCATCCCTTCCGTCCCTTCTTGCTCCGCATTGTATGAAGTGCTTCCTGAAAAATAACAATATTGTCAGTGATTTGCCTCCCAGGGACAAAGCTTCCCTGGGTTGTTGAGATCAATTCGGGAAGTTTTGGTTTTAGTCGGGAGACTATGATTTTGGTGAGTATTTTATAGGTGACATTACAAAGGCTAATAGGGCGGAACTGTGTTATGTATTCAGGTGATTTGGTTTTGGGTATAAGGACTAGTAGGGTGTCGTTAAGTGTTGGTGGTAGGTCGCCTAGCTCGAATGCCTTTTTGATGCAGCTGAACAGGGAATCTTTAATTGTTGGCCAATTCTTCTGGAAGAAAATGGCTTGATAGCCATCGCTTCCGGGAGCCTTGAGAGGTGCCATAGTGAACAGAGAGTGATACACTTCTTTTTCCGTGATAGGTTGAGCTAGTTTAGTAAGATCACCACTTGACAGTTTGTAGAAAAGGCCGTTGGGGAGCCCTTCTGGTTGTGTTATACTCTCTGACCGAAACAGATTTTTGAAATAGGAAGTAGCCATTTTCTCTAGTTCGTTATTTTCTTGGATCCACTCATCTGCCTCATTTTTTAACTTGGTCACCTTGTTTCTTTGTCTTCGGATGACAGTTGAGGTGTGGTAAAATCTTGTGTTGCGGTCACCCTCAGTAATCCATTTTTCTCTGGACTTTTGAATCCAAATTAGCTCCTCCTGGTGCAAGACTTGATCCAGGTCCATTCTCAGCTTCTCCTCCAAGGCTAGAAGTCCTCTGTTAGGTCTTAGGTCAAGTGCTCTTTGGATACCTTTGATCCTGGCATGTAGTCTTTTCTTTCGTAGTTCCACATTTCCAAACACTTTGTAATTCCAGTCTTTGAGGACCACTTTGAAATCTTCTAATGCCTCTTGAATTTCTCCATTTTTATTCCACTTTGCCTTAATAACTTTATCAAAGCTTGGATGGAGGAGCCAAGCAGCCTGAAAACGGAAGGGTCGGCGATGCTTATTTCCTCTATCCTTTTCCGCAAAGTGGATGAGAAGTGGGCTATGATCAGATTTATATCTTGCAAGGTGTGTCACATTTCCTTCCGGCCAACAAAGTCTCCAATTGTTATCGCATAGTGCCCTATCAAGTCTCTTTGACACTCGATCCGTTGTTCCATTATTGCGGGACCAAGTAAAAGGAGACCCTTTGAATCCCAGATCAATGAGGTTGTTTTGGTGTATCCATCTTTGGAAGCGAACATCATGGGGTCTTAATTTGCCAGAACCTCCTCTTCGTTCTTCTATGGAAGCAATTGTGTTAAAATCTCCAGTAATCATCCACGGAGTGGAGTCTGCTGGAGCTAGTCGGGCAATTGCATTCCAGTATTCCTCCAATCCTGTAACAGGTGGTAGAGCATAGACAAAAGTCACCAAGGATGGGAGTTGATCCTGGTAGATAATCTTTGCATGGACAAAATGATCATCCCTCGCTAAGACTTGAACTGACACTTCTGGCTTCCACAGCAACCAAATGCCACCCCTTCGACCAGTAGCTTCCTCACGGAAATAGCTGAGACCTATCTTCCTACAGACATCATCAGCTCGGTCTCCACTAATTTGTGTTTCAAACAGAGCAGCCAAACTCACTCCATGAAAACGAATCAAATATTTGAAGGCTCTCATGAATCCTGGTTTACTGGCACCACAACAATTCCAAGCCAAAATCTTGAGGTCCATAAAATCTTTGCTAGCTTTGCTGTGTTTGAGAGTTCTTCTGGTTGTCGCTGGGTCTTGTGGTAGGGTTGATAGGGTTAGGACTGAGAGTCCGTAGGGCTAACTAGCCCAGTTTGTTTGGCTTTGTTGTCTTGTTCTTCGGTGGGCTTCTTTCTAAGGGGTCGGGTATAACTAGGTTTAGTTTGGTCTGGTGGGTCTGAAGTATGGCTTCCTACAGCTCCATCATTAATTGTAGGTGAGGATAAAGGGTTGGGGTATCTCTCATGGTTGGTTAGTATGGTTATGGGATGTGGGGATGGGTAGGCTATTTGGTGGATATTGGTTGGTGCGATTTGGATGTTTGGGTTGGGGTTCTCCTTGTCGGCTTTGTATTTAGCTATTGCTGCATCAAGCTTCAGGGATAAGGTTTGGTCTTCATTTCTGGCTCTCTTTTGGCTTGGGGTAGAGTTCATGGTGGATTGGGAAGTGACTAAGGGTATCTTGGTTGTATTGGTTCTTTTGGTTTTAGGTGCTTTTGGTTTGGTTTGTCTGGGATTTAGGCTTGGTTGGGTGGTGAAGATATGTGTGTTTTCTGGGATTTTTGGTTCCTGCCTATTCCTCCCATTAGCAGAGCTTTCAGGAATGTCAAGTACTTCAAACCTATTACCAATTGCCTGATCAGTCTTGGACGGTGCAGTCTTGAAAGGCCTATGCTTTTTAGTAGCCATCATCCAAGGACCCACTATATCATTCTGCATCTCAGACTTCTGAACATTGGTATTTTCCATTTCTTCCATATCAGGCTTATCATTGGGAGCCCTAGTACAATTTTCTGGTGGTGTAGCTTGATGTTCCTTTTGCTTTCCGTGACTGCTGTGCGGGCATAGCTCTCGGAGGTGGCCATAACGTCCACAACCAAAGCAAATTACATGTAGTCCTTCATACTCAACAGTTTGCCTTAAGCCTTCAATCTCAAAGCTCCCAACCAAAGGTCTAGTAAGGTCAACTTCCACACAAATGCGCGCAAATTGACCTCGTACCTTGTTTGCAGTATTTGGGTCCACTTTGATCGGGCGGCCAATAGCAGCAGACACTATCTTAAGTAGATTGTTGTTGTAGCATCTGATGGGCAGATTTGGCAGACGGATCCACACACAGACCGAGTCAGAGTCTTGGTCTGAGGGAGCAAAATTCGCCTCCCACGGTTTCACCGTAAGGTAATGGTCCATGTACAACCATGGGCCACCAGTCGTGGCCACATTATAGTCCTCCTCAGCCTTGAAACAAACTAGGAAATACCCAAATGGGAGATCAACTAGTCTAATTCCCGATTTCGGGTTCCATAACTGATACAGACGATTAAGGAGAGCTCGATAACCTACTGTCTTACCCAGAACTTTGATGATCACTGTACGTAGCCAAGGTTCTTCTAGCTGTTTTTTGGCCCGGTCAGAGAGTGTGATGACTGGGTAGGCAGGGTTGGTGAGATCGATCTTGGCATCTCCAGTGATGAGCCAGTCTTCCTCCGGTTCCGTGAAGAGTGGATCCGGAATTTCCTGAGTGCCTTGGACAGAGGCGCTGTAGGATTTTTTCTGTAGTGATTCTTCCCTGTTCAGATCTGGGTTTCGAGTTGTTGGTGGGGTTGTGGGTTGGGGCGACTGGGTTATTTTGCTGGTGGGTAGGGGAGGGTAGTCGGTAGGGTTTGAAGTGATTGGGGAGGTCGGGTTTTGTGGATTGGGAGTTGGGATGGTAGGTGTGGGAGGTTCTGGGTGGTTATGGTTTTGGTCGAGCTGTACGGTGGTGGCGGTTGGTGGCAGTTGGTTTGTATCGGGTGGTTCTGGTCGGAAGGGGTGGGCTTGAGGGTTGGTGGGTGCCTGGGAGGAGTATTCGGGTTCCATTTTTTCACCCTTGTTTAAGTAGCATGTATTGCTCAATTTGTTGAGTGGTTTCCTCTAATAGACTGGAGGCTTATTATATATAGTCTTTTTGCATTTTTAACAAGTTGTAGAACGCAAGTATGGACACAAAACAACATTAATTTGCGAAAACTAGCAACAAAAAATAGAAATTGCAAAAAAAAAAAAGGGTTGAATGAGCCCAACTCCCAATTCCTTTTTTGCTAAGACCTCGAATGGACGCATGGATGTAAACTAGGCTATGATGGATCCTATGAGTAAATTTCCAAAGTCACGGCTTTTATAGGCCCTATAGGCAACTGTAATTTGTAAAAGTTTACTAACAAGTTAAAATTAACAATTCTAACTTGCAAAAGAAACAACAATTCTATGTAATATTGAAATCCATTATATTTTGTCAAAACATAGTTAATGTCATCTCTATTGGACTCTATTATATTTTTGATCTTATCATCGCACCTTATGAACTCCATCATATTACGATCCAAATAATTTATTTTACAATAGATAGAGATACTAATATATATATATATATTGATAAATATGAGTATTAATTTTTGTTTAAAGGCATTTTTTATAAATATATATTGTACACACTTTATGAATTAAAAAGTAATGTAAAACAAAAATTGGTAGACCTATTTGTTTGATAAATTTTACATCATCATTAATCTAAAACTTATAAAAAATTTAAATCTTGTGCATCCTTTGAATAACACTATAAATATGTAATTTGAATATAAAAATACTATTTTTTGGTATTTATATTTGGGTTAATTACCCTCAGGTCCCTATACTATTGACGATTTTGTAATAGGGTCCCTGTGTAATTTGAATAAGATATAAGACCCCTGTCTTTTAATGAAATATTGATATTAGGTCCCTGGCTGAACCCTCGCTGACATCATCAAATTTTTTCATTTTTTTGTTATTAAATTGACCAAAATACCCTTAGACCAAAAATAAAAAAAATCACCCTTAGACAACTAGCTCCCGATGAACCCCGAATACCCCCCGTTGCCTCAATCCCCACCATCGCACAATCACCAACCACCTGACCCTCCTAAAGCACCACCGATACCAACCACCAATATGGAAGGAACCCACCCCATAACTGCCTCCACTCCAAACCAACAGATCCATGAAATCCCATCGAACCCCAACCTACCCCATCCAACACCCATTTTCAAGATCCCCAAACCCCAGCCCGACACCACTCACCAGCCACACCCATCCCCTCCCAATCATCACCCCAACTAACCAACCCCAACCAGACAAGAAGAAAATTCGGCCAATCCACAAACCCTTGCAATGAACCCTGCAACTGTCGCAACAAACACGGAGCAACTCCGGGCGTTGGTCTAGGCTCTGACCGCCCTTTGTTCTTCCTGTAAGCCCCGTCTCCTCGCCTCTCCCTCCCTTTTTTCGGAGGGCCACCCGTATGGTCCCCATGTCCAAAGCCGACAGTGATGGGCTCACCCACAAGGAAGCCGGGTTGACATCGATACGGGGTCCAAGCTTGTTCGAAGAATTGCCAAGATGGCCCATCAGATTGGCAGCTTCGGGGGCCTCTTCCCTTCGGGCGAGTTTCTTTTATAATTATTTTGAACTTGAATTTTGAACTTCGGGGGCTTCGCAGTCCGAGCTTGTTACTGCGGTGAGGCTGATGTTTGATTGGGGCCCAAATTTTGAGTTGGGTTACTATGTGTTTGGCTTCGTAGGTGATTCGTATCTCGTAGCGGGAACTGACGGTAGGAGAAGGAGAGAGGGCGGAGGAGACAGACGTGAGGTTGAAGAATGATAATTTTTTTTGGTTTAAGGGTATTTATGTCAATTTAATGACAAAAAAACGAAAAAAATTTGATGATGTCAGCGAGGATTCAGCCAGGGACCTAATATCAATATTTCATTAAAAGACAGGGGTCTTGTATCTTATTCAAATTACACAGGGATCCTATTACAAAATCATCAATAGTACAGGGACCTGAGGGTAATTAACCATTTACATTTTTTTTTTCAAAAAATAAATATTTTGGAGAAAAAATGTACTCCTCTCGAAGAATAATTAATTAAGACAAGATTGGTTGTTTTATACATTAGAATTGTAACCCTTCTATTTTTATAGATCAAGTGTCAATCTTGGTCGATGATCAAGTGATGATCTTTTATATTTGATAGTTTCAGTATATTCCTTTGATACTATGTATTATATCCATGATTTGAAGATGGTCGCAACTTTTTATTGGAAAATCTCTGTATATTACTTTATATTATTTTATTTGAACAAAATTTCAAAATTTTAATAATTTTATATAACGTATTGCATTCAATGATTCAATTAATATGATTTTAAAATTTTGTAAAATTTATGACGCCAATAATTATTTTTATATATTATAAATAAATATTATTCTCATATTAGTTTCTCACTACTTGAACGAGACAAAAAATATTGAAATCTTTAAAAAATGGGTATTTTTTTAATCTCAAATCCAAAATCGTTGGAGAAATTGTCGGATTCCGGCAATAGGGGTTAAAATATACAATTTCCACAAACTTGAAGAGTTGAATAATAATAAAAAAAATAAAAAAACTGAAACACGAATTTCTACAGAAAACTGATAGCAATTATCCCTAAAGTAAACTCTGTAACTCGTCATCTCCCTAAATAGAAAGTCCCAAATCGAGCGCGTGGTAGATGCGTGGAAAGCACCCAACAAATCGCAGCCGTCAAATAAAACGGAGTATGGGCCTTCTCCGGATGTTGGGGGGCAAACACGGATTTGGGCCTTTTAAAAAAGAGCGAGCACATCTCGAGCCAGTACCCTAACTAAGGCCCATCCAAAATCTCTCAGCCCCCCCTCTCTCTCTCCC
>SOPF01027845.1:120981-146281 GCA_012979155.1 Hypericum perforatum
AAACCCTAACTATTCGAAGTGGTCTGGGCCTTTGGACCCAGTTCCGGATATCCGAGTATGTTTCGAGTATGGTGATACAATAAGTGGAGTGCCTGTAGTGGACTTTTGAAGTTGTAATTGCTTGACGGGAGAGGGTACCCTATTATTGGGATTGCTATGTGTGGCTACTCGGAATTCATCTTATGGCTCCCTCTGTTCCTGTAGATTTTTTCGGGCAGAAGGCACCCAGAAAGTGTTCTGTTAATAAATCGATGGGGAAGTCGAGGAAGTATTCCAAGGGGCAAGCTGCTGGTTTTATTCCGGACTATCGCCATGCTATTGAGACAGCGGCTGAGTCTGAGGGGGAGATGACAGCTCCTGAGGATTCGTTTGCCCCCAATAGGAAATCCACAAGTTTGAATGTGGGAGGTTATGATAAGTATGATGTGCCGATTCAGGTGTTTTCTCTGTCGAAGATGTCCAAACCAGAGAGGAATAGTTTGGAGTTTAGATTGAAGAGGGAACTGGAACAGGTGAGGGTTCTCCAGAGGAGAGTTGCCTCGTATAGTTCCACCGCAGTTTTATTATCTCCTTCAAGTGATATACGTAGTTGTAGCGATGGCCAGAAAAGGCCGTCAACTGAAGTATCAGCACCAAATACTAAAAAACGAGCTCCACCTGGCCGCAGTGGTTCCCGTGGAAAAAAGGGGCGTGTTCATCAGCCAAAGGCTGCTGTAGACTCCAGTATGTCTACCTCCATGTTGATGAAACAGTGTGAAATGTTGTTAAGCCGTTTAATGTCACAGCAGTTTTGTTGGGTATTCAACACTCCCGTTGATGTGGTGAAGTTGAACATTCCTGATTATTATACAGTCATCAAGCAACCAATGGATTTGGGGACAGTGAAAATGAAGCTAACTTCAGGTAAATATTCAAGCCCATTGGAATTTGCTGCTGATGTGCAACTTACATTTGCAAATGCAAAGAAGTACAACCCACCGGGAAATGATGTCCACAACCTGGCTGCGACTCTTGGTAAATTTTTTGATGTTAGATGGAAAGCTATAGAGAAAAAACTTCCAGTAAACATCAACGCAGAACCAGTGCATCCTAGGGCTGGTGCATATGTAGAAGTTGAAACCATTACAGATACTTTACCTTTAAAGCAGACAAAAATAATGCCAAGTGAAAATATTACCAAGACAGAACCTGTCAGGCAGACAATGACTAACGAGGAAAAGCAGAAGTTGAGAGATGATTTGACGGATTGTATTAGTGATCTTCCTTTAGCAATGGTGGAGTTTCTGAAAGAGCATTGTCCTCCCAATGACCAATCTGCAGAAGATGAAATTGAACTTGATATTGATTCTCTTAGCGACGAGACACTGTTCGAATTAAGGAAACTGCTGGATGACCATCTTTCGGAGAAACAGAAAAAACATGGAAAATCAGAACTGTATGGAATAGAGGTATTCCTCCTTTCTTAGCTGCACTGATTATTTCTCCTTTTATATTTTGGTAATTTACACTCTGAGGTACATTGGTCTTCCACTTGTTGATTCAGCTTGTCAATGAGTCTGGATTTAGCAACTCATCACCACAGCCGTGTAAAGGTATCATATAACTTATATATTGACAGAGCAACATTTGTAGTTTACTGCTATCTTATGGTATAACTTGTTTCATATTTTCGGCAGGCAATGAAGCAGTAGAAGAAGAGGTGGACGTTGTAGGTGGGAATGATCCTCCCATTTCTAGTTTCCCTGCAGTAGAAATTGAAAAGGATGCAACCCAAAAACAACAAAAATGTACTAGTTCGAGTAGCTCCAGCAGTGATTCTGATTCATCAAGTGGTTTGTGTTTCTTTGGCACTTTTGTGTGTTCAAATTTATTTGTGGATTTGCTTTTGAAGTCACCTTGCATATATATATATATATATATATATATATATATATATATATATATATATTTTTTATCAGATTTATGTTCCATCGTTTTTGTCATGTTAGGATTGTCTTAGACGGGTAACCATGAGGTTTTCAAATCGCTGATACCAACTTATCAATTTGGGACTAGTTGATGTCATTGTTAAAACTCGTTGCCATTTGGAAGTGCAACTCTGAATTCATCGGTGTTTGATTTTACTTGTTTACTGCGATTCCGCTGCTGTTGTTATCACCTGTCAGTCTTGATAAGAAAGCAGTAACAGCATTGGAGTTTACATGTCAATTTAGAAGTAGAAATTTTTCATTCAGTTGACTCCTTCTCTAGTGTGCTCGCCAGTCAGTGTGTGGTGTTGATATCTTTCTGTTGAATGTTAGCTGCTTATCATCAGGCTGGCCTAAAATTAACTTAATTTTATGAAGTAGTACACTGTTTTATAGCAGAAAAAACTTTGGCAAGCATAAGACTGAACCTTTTATGCTGCTTGCTTGAGCTTGATGTGGTATGACTTGTGATGCTCGTCCCATCCTCTTGTATTTGTCAATGTTGAACAAGCTGAGGGCTGTATTTAGTGTCCAGTGTAATTTGATTATGAAACCATTACACATATCTTTATGCATAAGATATGACACATTTAGGTCTTTTCTGTGCCAAGATATTTCTCAAGTTGATTTTCTACCTCTTGTAACTTTTTTGTCCCGGAGATGCTTCTGAAGTTTATTTTTTATTCTTGTAAATATTTATTAGCATTCATTCGTTTTTGGTCTCAGATTCTGCCAGCACGTCTGGTGTTGATGTTGATGCCGCAGAAGTAATAGGTCCTCCACATGCTACCTTGGTACACCGTTTTTTTCGAGGATTTTAATTGGGAGAGTTTTTTTTTCCTCGAGATAAATAATATTTTTGTTTGTATCCATACGGAGATATTAAGTTGGTCATACTTCTTTGCTTACCATAGGAAAATGCTGGAGAAAATTTGGATGAAAAGAGAAGCGGTGATGTTGTTCCTGCCATTGGTGGCCGTGAGTTTAAATATTTATTTAGGGATATGATTGTGTGAATGCTTAATATTGAAAGTGTTGCCCAACAATCTTGAGTGCTGCTTTTCATGTTTTGTTGCAGAACCTGAGACTTCAATGGTCCAAGATAATCAGAATGCACAGGTTGACTCAACGTCAGATGAACTGCCAGACAATCAGGAGGGTAAGCAAGCATGATATGCGAAAGACTTCTCTTGTTACTTTGGGGCTTCAGTTCACCTTTCGGCCTAAAATATGATAGGGGAGATAGCTCCACCTGAGCGGCGAGTCTCTCCCGAGAAAGCTTATCGTGCAGCTATATTGATAGGCCGTTTTGCTGACACCATACTTAAGGCCAGGGAGAAGGCCCAAGAAAAAGTTAGTACAAATAATGATTCATCGACTATGCTGGGATACGGATTAAATTGGCAAATGATGATGTGGCTTCTTTTGTCAGGGTGAAAACAAAGACCCCGAGACACTGCGGACTGAACGGGAGGAGCTGGAACGAAATTTGAGAGAAGGTCCGGAACTGTTTCATCTGTCGATCCTTTGTTATGAAATTATATTTCTCAGGTAACTGAATATTTTTGCACATGCAAATTTCAGAAAAGGCACGGTTGCAAGCAGAGGCAAAAGCTGCTGAAGAGGCTCGAAGAAAAGCAGAGGCGGAAGCTGCTGCTGAAGCAAAAAGGAAGAGGGGACTTGAAAGAGAAGCTGCACGCCAAGCGCTACTACAGGTTTCGCATCACATGTCTTTGCAAAGTTGATATGGGTTTTCATCCTTGACTGCAACTGAAGTCTTGGTATTACAGATGGAAAAGACTGTCGATATCAACGAGAATAGCCAGTTTATGGAAGACCTAGAAATGCTCAGAACTGCGGCCAATGAACAGGGACCAAATCTCGAAGAGGACGTGAACCCTGACCATTTACAGAAGCTTCAGGGAAGTAGTAATCCATTGGAACAACTAGGGCTGTACATGAAAGATGATGATGAAGACGAAGAAGAGGTTGAACTACCCAATACTATTCCAGAGCCTGCGAAGGGAAGTAGTAATCCGTTGGAACAACTAGGACTGTACATGAAAGATAACGAGGAAGACAAAGAAGAGGTTGAATTACCCAAAACTATTCCAGAGCCTGCGAAGGGAAGTAGTAATCCATTGGAACAACTAGGGCTGTACATGAAAGATGATGATGAAGACGAAGAAGAGGTTGAACTATCCAATACTATTCCAGAGCCTGCGAAGGGAAGTAGTAATCCGTTGGAACAACTAGGACTGTACATGAAAGATAACGAGGAAGACAAAGAAGAGGTTGAATTACCCAAAACTATTTCAGAGCCTGCGATGGGAATTAGTAATCCGTTGGAACAACTAGGACTGTACATAAAAGACGATGAGGAAGAGGGTGAACTACCCAAAACTATTCCAGAGCCTGCGGAGGGAAGTAGCAATCCGTTGGAACAATTGGGACTGTACATGAAAGACGACGATGAAGACGAGGAGGAGGCTGAAGCGGAACTACCCAAAACTATTCCAGAGCCTGCGAAGGAAAGTAGTAATCCATTAGAACAACTGGGAGTGTACATGAACGACGATAACGAAGATGAAGAAGAGGTTGAACTGCCCAAAACTATTTCAGAGCCTGTTGCAGAGCCTGCGAAGGGAAGTAGTAATCCGTTAGAACAACTGGGACTGTACATGAAAGACGATGATGAAGATGAAAAAGAGGTTGAACTATCCAAAACTATTACAGAGCCTGCTAAAGATGTTGAAGAGGGAGAGAATGATTAGCTATTTGTTCAATCTAGAGGACATAAAATCAAGTGTGGAGACATCTGAATGCCTCGACTCCTTGAACAATCAATAGTCCCTGCTTCTATGAAGGCTATGAGGACATACTGTTGCAGTCTGGAAGGATACACTTCTACTTTTCAGGCTGACTGGGGTCTATAGTTTTGCTGGGACATCGGCTGTGTAATGATAGAAAACCAGTAGGTAAGCTAGCTGCTCTCTCGCTTCTTGTAAATGGACAAGGTAGTTGGTTTTCTCAGGTTTGTAGGAGTTGATGTCTGAACATGCGCCTTTTTATGGGGGGAAATTGCTGCTACTGATTGTGATTGGTAGGGAGCCGAAGTTGATGCACAATTAACTGTCGCCCGCGGGGTCGCTCTGCCGTTAAAACAAGCCTTGTTAATTTTCTAAGTTGATGTAGATGACGATTTTGTTGCTTTTTACCATTGTCAGTAGATTGTGACAGCATGACAGTGTTGTAGACCACATGTAATCTAATCTGACCAAATAAAAAAGCCAGTAAGGGAATACACTCGTTTTCTTAAGTTGCCCTCTTAATAGACCCGAACTGGGTTTTGTTCTACACTCGGTTTGTTTAATTAATACGTATTGTTCGATTACTTGAACCAAGCCATTTTGTGACTTGGGTTTTTATTGAGCTATGTCTGTCTTATACAGTTTTTTTTGTTGTTGTTGCAAATATAATATATTCAAAATTGAACTCTATTTTAGTGGATGGTACTTCCAATGTTATCTTATATTCTCACACCTTAAACCCAATATGGAAGGACTTGGTCACACGACTACGAGGGTTGACTTGATACTGGGCAATAAAATCGTCAAGTTTGGATCAATTGAAGAAGGCAGTCATACTTATTTATTTATCATGTATAGTGAATAATTTATTAATCCTAGATGAGCTCATTTTTATTTTAGCTTTCATATTACAATTAATATGGGATTTTTCTATTTTTGATTAAAAAATTACCAAAATTTCTAAATGAATACAATTTTATCTATTTTCCCTATATGGATAACTTAAAAAATTAAAAAGAGGGTTGACACATTAAAAATTATGTAGATAAAAATTTAACTTATTTGGATATCCGTAGGTCAACATAACAAACCACTAGCAATATTAGACGTGCTCGCTCGACAATTGACAATCTCATTAGTCATTCCTTAATTTCAAGAAAAGAAGGAACTTGGGCAAGTGGACATTAGTTTACTATAAAATTATTTGAAAATTAGAAAACGATATATCAGTAGGAGGTACTTTGTTATTGGGAATGAGAGGATAGGTCTACATTTTATGAGAAAGAGCTCTATACTTTATACCCCAAAAAAACGAGCTCTATACTCTAAAATTCTCTTGGTTTTAAAAATTTATATAAATTCAAGATCAACTTCCTCTTCGCAGATACTTTAAATTTCTTCCCATATTTCTTAGCTCGTATTCTTTTTTATAAACAAAGTGACGTATTTTCGTTGACAACTGGTTTCTGAATTTCATGTTTATGGTATACGGTTGTGGCAAGTTACACCATCCCCAAGGGTTGGAGAATATTAGTATGGTTCAGAAGTGTTCATTTGAATCGGGAGATCTACCAAGATCCAATGCAATTTAATCCTGACAGATGGGAGGTCAGTGGAACCAATTAGCCTTTGTAATTACTATTCTGACAATGGTTGATTATAGTGGAATCTCATAAATTGGTTTATGAATCAGAATTACACAGCGAAAGCAGGAAGCTTTCTTCCATTTGGAGCTGGGAGCAGGTTGTGCCTCGGAAATGATCTCGCTAAGCTTGAGATTTCCGTCTTTCTTCACCATTTCCTCCTAAATTATCGGTCAGTCCTTAGCTTTTCTGTTTCCTCCTCCTCAGCTCCTTCTCACCTACACTACACAGAGAGTAGGCCAACAGTCGAGTGACTTTGTCTTGTGTTGTTTGGATGTCACGACAGGCTCGAGCGGCTCAACCCAGGATGTCCTTTGATGTACTTGCCCCACTCCAGACCAAAGGACAACTGCCTCGCGTTTCTCAGGAAAATCTAACCATCAAACAACTGATTGTCTTTACCCGGAGAGCTCGATCTGGTGGAGGTTCTGTTTCATCAAATGTAAGGATCCTCTATTGTAATCCTAACGTTGGTCGGTTCCAATGAATGCAATGAATAAACGAGTACGAAGAAGGCATCCTTATCTTTGGCCAAACACAAGTCGTAATGTCAAGCAATGCCGAATGTTGCCGCTCGGCAACTAAACATACGAACAAACCGAATAACCGTACGCTGGCTTAAGAAATACAACTTACTAAGAAGTTCCATCATCTTCTTACTAGTTCATAAACATAACCCGTCAGCTAATTTATTGGAATTCTGAAGGATGACCGAAGCATACCTCCAAAGCAGAGCTTTTTGTTTACCACAACTCGGTCAGTTGAAACATTACACAACTAGTATGGAGACTCTCTCTCTCTCTCTCTCAGCACGCTTTCAAATCAGAAGATACTCCAATTTATGTCTTGTTTTTCGTTGTGAATTGGTGCTGCCTTGGTATGTTACTTCACAAGGACGGACTAAAGCTTTGCAACGGCGTAACCTGACCAGTTGCACCGAGCAGGCAGCTTTAGATCTTGCCAACCATCGTCGTCAATCTTCGAGAAGTACTGCTCCACTTTCTCATCACTGACGAGTTCCAATCTAGGAGGGTCCCACTGAAATCAAGAATACAATAAAACATTGAATCTTTCTCCAAGCAAATGCATTACTTTGGGAAGATTATAGAAGGAGCATGTAACAAATCGAGTATATTCACCTTAGGGTTTTTATCCTTGTCCAACAGAATAGCTCTACAACCCTGCCACCGGCACAAAATTCAGACATTTCCATACCACCACCAAGAAGACAAGAAGGCCAGACCAATACCTCAAAGAAATCCTTGCTAAGTTGTCCTTGCATGACATGGCAAACCATCCTATACTCGCGCACAAGGCATTGACCAACACCTTGGAGCCTTCCTTCTCGTATCTGAAATCAAAAGGCCAAATCCATATCCATAAGTTTCAAACAAGCATTCCAGACGTGCTTAACCCCTCACAAAGAGAAAATCGTAGTCTCCACATGAATCACATACAGAGATCAGAAGATGTGAGATCCGGAAACTATTACGTTGGCCTCATGCTCAAGGGATCGGTTGATGTTCATACCGATTTAAGAGAGATTTTAAGGCTGGTGGGGGAAGCTCTCTTTAGAGACTGGATAGTGGCTTCAGTCCAATCATCTGCCTTGTTCTTGGCTTCATTCTCCTATATATAAGCAAAAAAGGTATTCATTTTGTTGCAGAATGCAGAAGCAAGAAGATTAATTGTACGGTAATGCAAAAATGGAAGTACTTGACCCTTTGCATTAAAACCTTGCTGCAAGCATATATACAACCACTTTTCAGACAGATCCAATTTAAAAATGCAACTTACTAGGGCTGATAAAATGTCTTTCACAGTTCTCAACGAGAAGCACCTATTGATCACATTAGACCTGCAATATATAGACCACAAAACATGAGAATCTGCAGAGGTGCGAGATAAACATAACCGAAAGGTTGGTATCAAGCAATTTAAAGTTCAGAAGAAAACACTAATACTTTGTCAGGGAGGCAACATAAAGAAAGTCTTTAAAAAGAAAAGCAGACCATGCAAACAAATGCTAGCAAAAAATGGACAGAACTATTTCAGCAGCTTTCTTAAATGCATAGGAAAAAACACTTTATTTCACTACAGAGTACTTTCTCGTTATACTTGTAAACAAGGATTCCTATCCGAAACAATGTATTAAAACCAAACAAGTGCTGGGTGTTTCCCTAACTTATGTGATGCAAGTGGAAAACTTCAATTCCATGTTAGGTTCAAATAGGAAATAAAGGTGCTATAATTTAGCGAACATATCGTAAACAGAATTATGAACTGAATTGTTGGCGATTATGTTGAACACGGCCTCTTTAATCTGTTACCTTTAGGATGACACTTATATGCAGGCAATAGCTTTACCTGTGACAAGCACTTTGTTGTTTCACAGTTGGGCGCTGTGAATATCCATCAAGAATCTCAACAATTATTGCCGGATCACTTGAATTAGCTTTGTACAGTTCTTCTTCTAAACTAGACAATTTCTGTAACCCAAGAGAGAGTCAACATTGGAGAAGTGCCGGAGTAGATATAATATAAGTTCTTTTGCTGGTGTTTACACACTCTTTAATGTTAAAGACAGATAATATTCAAATTTTGTTTATAGATAAACATCCACGATAACAAATTTTACTCGCAGATCTGAACATACATTATAAGGAACATACACACAAATGACTTGATAGCTCAGTATACAAAACCAACTCCAGTGAGTTTACGACTATAGACTTGAAGGCTTGGTATGCAAGAATTCTACAAAAAGAAAGAAACTACTTGGGGAAACTCTAAGAGTAGACTGCCATCTGAGTACCGAGTTGCTTTTTCTTCAGCCCTCCAAATACAAAGTATAGGATGATATGTAGTATACATGCAAGTACTCACTCACCAAAAAGGATAGCAAAACATTATAGTTTCAACTCTAAAATTTATATCAGTACCGCTAGATTCAAACAAAAACATGAGCTTGGTATCTACTGATTCCTAACCCCTAGGAACAAGTTACAAGCCCTGTAGCCCAAGGCACATACACATGTTACCCTCAATTATTATTCATCAAAAAATGAAAAGAAAACTCCAAGCCGAAGTAGCTTGTTGACATATTTAATTTACATACAGGTAGTACCTCTGCTGGAACGAAGTGAGTGGCGAGGCCACAAAATAGCATTTCAGCCCCATCTAATCTGGATCCAGTGAGCCCAAGATACTCCCCTTCGAAAAAGAATGGCATAAATGTGTTTACACAATGGATTAAATGACTAGTGCATGCAATGTCCTGAACCAAACTGAGAAATTGGGATGACATTTTAAAGAATACACGAAAGGATGGAAGATAGATTCGCATGCTATGTAATGGCAGCAGGCTAGTTCGGGTCAAGCAGGAGATGTTCTGATAAACTTTGAAAAGCACGAAACTAATAACAAGGATTACTTGCAGACTAGTTTGAGTCAAGCACGGATTTAATTATTTCACTCGCAGGTAAGAGAATTCAAGTAGAGAAAATGAAAAATGAGTGGCATACCAAAAAACCCAGGAAGTCTTGACAAGAAGTAGGAAGCACCAACGTCAGGGAAGAGTCCCAAAGCTGTTTCGGGCATTGCAAAGACCTGCAGCATGTTTTGAAATAAAGACACATTGCCATCATAAAATCAAGAGACTAAGTTTAGAGTGGATTCTTCCCTAGGAAATAAAATCTAAAATGCCCTTAGCTGTAGATTGGATTCTTCATCAAGGTGAAGATTGTTTAACGTGGAGTACATGGCAGAACTTACCGAGTTCTGAGTTGCGACGCGGAATCTTCCATGTATTGAAGCACCGACGCCACCTCCCATGACGATTCCATTGAGAATAGACACCTATGATGAGGATAACTGGATTAGATGTTTTTCAGCAGAGCCGAGAGCCCAAAGGAGCAATGAGCACTTGCTCTAGCAGTAAAAGAGAGGAGTGAAGATTTGGCTTGGAATGACCGAGGTTTGAAACTTTGAGGTGTAACAAATTCTAGTTGGCCTAACCTGGGGCTTGGAGTAAGTTGCTAGAAGGTAGTTAAGAGTGAATTCCTCGCGAAAGAAGTCTGCGCCAAGTTTCCAACTTCCTGATGCATGTAAATGAAGAATAAAGTAAAGAAAGTTTTGATGTGGGTTTAACCATAGTGTTCTGAATTCAAATAGAGGTGCCTAGTTGGGGAATGTGGAACAAAGGAAGAGTAGAACATACCAAGAGAAATGTCGCGGACAACGGAAGCAACATCACCACCTGCGCAGAAGGCTCTCCCTTTGCCCTGCAGCAGTGAGTGAGCAAGTAATTAATTAAGATCACACTCCGATGATGCTCGTATTGTGATGAAAAGGCAACACAACAGCGGAGGGCCGAGGGGTTACCTTGAGTATAAGGAGCTTCACGCTCGGATCCTGCTCGTAACCAACCAATAACTCCAGCAGCCTATGCACCTACGCAAATACATACATACATACATACATACATAGGTACATACAAATTAATTAATTTTGCAATTTTAATTAAGAAGAAGAAGTTGCAGTCAACTTTTACCATTGGGTGATTGAGGGCATTTAGCTGCTTAGGCCTGTTCAACACCAACACTCTTGTAACCCCCAACCTCTCTTCTACCACTACCTGAAATTAAATTAGATTCATTATCATACGAATTAATCTTGCAATTTAATTAAGAGAAGATAAGATAGTAATTTTGATTTTGATTAAGTGATACCTCATCATCGGCCATCTCTCTCTCTCTCTCTCTCTTGAGGGGCAAGCTTGGGCTTGGACTTGGTGGTGATGCCTTTTCCTTCTTCCCTCCCCACCACTCCACAGCCTTTTTTCTGTTTTCAATTTTCCTCGATAAATGAAAAAAATAAATAATAATAATAATAATAAAAAGTGTACATATATAAGATGGTAGTTTTTGGCCTTTTCCAATTTGACGCGAGAGGGGCCCAACTTTAGTGAGGACCACTCTACTCTCGCTTTTCCTCTTTCAAAGCCCATATGTAGTCAACAACCCAATAAAGTGGACCGGTCAGGACCCAACTGCGTCGTTTTATTCAAGGTTCTTAAGGTCAACCTGGAATTTGGTCCGTTATCCGGGTTGACCGATCCGACTGCAGATCAGACCAGAATTATTCTGTTCAACCTATCAATTCCTTCCATCACTCGTCCTCAACTTATTGGAGAGGGTACATGAATGAATAAATACGGTGGAGAGAGATTATGGGCATCTCATGTGTACAATGGGCTTTCTCAAAAATTAAAAAGGAGCTCCTTTCTTGGTCTCTTGGTAGATCCTCTAGAATTTCTTAAATTTGGTAGAAAGTAATAACGCATCATCCGAACGAGTTCAACTTCAGATTATATATGAGACGGAAAATTGTTTAAATGGGAAGGAAAGTAACGGACTTCCGAGGGATAGCCGAAGTCAAATCCACAACGAACTGCAACGATAAACCAATGTCAGGATAAACTAGGAACACAGGAAAGGACCAAATAGATGATTAGAACGCTGGCTAACCCTAGGAGAAGGACATCTCCATTGGACTACAGGTATGTCAGATGCTATGTCGATGTATAAAACCAAAGGCCTAAAGATGAAGATCCTTTGGATTCTACACAAACTCCATACTGGTGAAGAGCTGTAGCTAAGAGGATAGAGTCCTAGTAGCAGCTATAAGCAGGGGAAACCAAACATAGTATAACGATTACCAGAAGCATTCAGTTTACAGTAACGAAGATCACAGAACATCTATAACACTCGTAAAGAACATCATGGAAGATAAACAGCAAGATCGAGGAACTGAAACACTCGTAGAGCAAGATCGTGGAACTGAAACACTCGTACAGCAGCCAAGGAAAATACATAATGAGCACAGCCACATCTCCTTCTCCTTTAACCTACCCAACGAGTTCAAGAGCTCATCTCATGTTCACAATGCGTAAGATGGAGATGGAGGCCGGAGGACGGGAGTGTTCATAAAGAATAAACTTATGGAGGACGAAGGACGGGAGTGTCACTGGCATCAGAGATGGAGTTAATTCGAACCGCCAAAGATGGAGAGGCTATGGGCGTTGGAGATGGAGTCGCGGGGAGGAGCTGGAGCGGAGTGTCACCGACGTCGAAGATTCGACTCGCTCAATTCTTCCCGTCCAAAGCTAACAGAAGTAACTAACAGTAACGACTAACTATTTCCCGCCTATGTTGACTTGTATTGACGTTTCTTGCTGGCCCATAACATAATGCCACGTGTCTAAGTCATCCAACTCAGCTCATGCTTCAGTATTTTATTTATTAACGATCAGTCGTTCATTACCCAGTACACCTAGGGGTGAGCATTCGGATAATCCGAATCCGGATTATCCGAATTGCACACTATCCGAACTATCCGAAGCAACTATTTTTCTACCCGAATCCGAATCCGAATAGTAAATTATCCGAACCCGAATATCCGAACTTTTTTCGGATTCGGACTCGGATAATCCGAATTACCCGAGAAAAAAAACAACCGAAAACAACCATCCAAGCATCGTAGCAAGCCCCACAAGAACATCTCCTCCTCACAAGAAAATCTCCTCCTCGAGAACAATCCGACCTGTCATCCGAAAACATCTCCTCCTCCATCTTCCTCCTCTGCTCCCTTCCGCCTCTGCAGCAACCCAACAACCGCCCCTCCTTCTCCGAGCAACGCTTCACCAACTACCAGTTCAACTGCCGCCCTCTTCAAACCCACTTCCTCAGCCCCCTCACCCGTGAGTCCTTCTCCTCCGTCGTCGCCCGGTGCTTGAAGACTCCGACGCCGACATGTCCGACGACTTCATATACGACGAAGACGCCCTCGTCGAGTTCGAAAACAAGAAGGACTACGACTTCGAGTACGGCCCCCTCGACAACACGGACGACATCGCCGATGATCCAAATGCTCCTCCAATTTTAGCCCTTTCGAGAAATTCAATTTTTTTTTAGGGTTTCAAGCTAGCCTACGGATGTCGGGAGAAAGAGAAGGGTTGATAGGGATAAGGGTAGTTTATTAAATATAAAAGGGAAGAATAGAGTTTTAAGCCCAAGAGATTTTAAGCCCAAGAGAGTTAAAGCCCAGAGAATATATTTTTTATTTTTAAGCCCAGCCCAACTGAGTTCGGATATTTCGGATATCCGAATTCATTTTTTAAATATCCGTATCTGAATTCGAATCCGAACTAAAAAGTTCGGATAATCCGAATCCGAAAAAAAAGAGAAAAATATCCGAGTCCGAATCCGAAAAAAAATTCGGATTCGGATTCGGAAATCGGATATCGGATAATTTGCTCACCCCTAAGTACACCACCTGTTCGACGAAATGCCCGTGACAAAAACCTTACTAACCGGAGTTTTCCAGGTTTTTGAAGTGTGCAGACTGCCCAGATCAACCGGAAATTAGGCGGTTTGCAATGTAACCGTGATTAGGGGTGAGCAAAAAATCCATTATCCATAATCCAAATCTAATATCCAAATTTTTTTTCGGATTCGGACTCGGATAATTTTATGTTCGGATTTGGATTCAGATAATCCAAAAAAAATTATTTCGGATTTAGATTTGGATTCGGATTTAAAAAAAAAGTTGGATTATCCAAATATCCAAAATATCTAAAACATATATAATAAATTATAGGATTAAAAGTGTGTGTTTCTATTGGGCTGAGCCAATTCTTTAGTAATTAGAATGATGATATCAATGGTGTCTCCTTCCGTTTTATCTCTAGCTTAAAACTAGAAGCAGATTGTACGTTTGGGTTTGATAGAGCTTATCTAAATTTGGATGTTTGAGTTTTTTTTAGTATGGATTTTATTTTATTTTTCTCGAAGTTTTGGTTTTCACCGTTCTTACTTTGAGATATCATGATTTATGAATATTTGGATTTTATTATTTCATTTTGCAAAGCAATATTATGTTTGTATATTACAGGTTTGTGTGAATGTTACGTTTGTTTATTACCTATACATGTTTGTTAAAATTTCGGAAAATCGGATTATCTGAATCCATATCCAAAATAATTTCGGATTTGGAATTTCGGATAATTTTTTATTCGGATTCGGATTTGGATCAAAAAAGAATAATTTTGGAAATTTTGGATAATACAAAATTCGGATAATTCGGATTCGGATAATCCAAATGCTCACCCCTAACCGTGATTATACCTAAACTTGGAATGTTATGAGAAATGATTCGCAGTTCAAATCAAGATCGCGACTAATTAGATTCAATTATCTCCAACCGTCCAAGAAATGGGAAATCCCGACTCCCCGGGATCAAGGAAACCCTAACCTAAGCGAAAAGAGAGAATAAAAAAAATTAAGACAGATAAATCGGGATGGTTAGAATATACTACTGACCTTTTGGAATGATAGGTGGCGGGGGGTCCGACGGGAAGGGAATCGAGCGTTAGAGAGAGAAGTGGGAATGGAACATAAAATCAGGGAAAAGGTGGGCCAGCCAAAATTATGGAAAAGTATGAATTTAGTACATTTGATATAGCTTTTCTCCACCTGCAACAATATTTATCTGTTCATAACATTATTTCACTCCCGATTAGCAACTTTCATTTTTTTTCAATTTGCCGCAAGTATGTTTTGAAATTTAAATTTTGTTTAAAATAGACAACTCTTACTAGATGATATATATTCATGTTGATTCTAAATTGCTCTAAACAAATGTTGTACTAAATTAGCTATAGTGCATAGAATTTACCACGGATATCGTCAAAACTTGGATAAGAAAAAGTTGGGAAAATACAAGTTGACCTTGGAAAACTTGCAAAAGCTTAACCTTTAACAAGATTAACCACTAATCATCATCGTGAGTCCTGTGATAAACGCCGTCTTATTTAATGCATAATTTGATTAAATTAGTTGACCGACAGAAATAGGAGTTGACCAGGGATATCCTAATTCTCTTTCGATTTCATCCTTATAAGTTGATGTCTAACACATAAAAAAAGTTGCTGTCTATTTTTTTTACGGTGCTAAGTTGATCTCTTCTTTTTTTTAGGGTCTTGAGTTGCTGCTGAAAGCTATACTTTTTGTTTATTATAGAAAACATATGATATTCTGTTAAGTACATATTCTAATTAATTCATACCGTGGTAGGATAATATTTTGAGTTTTTTTCCTTCTGAAAATGGAGGAATAACCCGTGTATATATAGAAGAACAATTAAATCCTACAGATGGGAGTAGGATATGATTTTTAAATAGTAAACTGAACTTTTTTTTTCTTGGGAAGATTAAAATTGTTGAAATTTTTTAACAGTATTATATTGTCAAATCTTAAACTTAAATTATAATATAATAACTTTGTTACTAGTCGATTTAACTATTTTTGTTTGTCATTGTCGGTTTAATTAAGCACAATGACGTGCTTCTTTTATTTTGTTGTAGGCTCCTACAAGCAACGTATTTTTTGAAGAAGATAAAATTTAAAATATTGTAGTGCCATACACGTTTAGTTTAGTAAATTTATTACCTAAATATTTGATGTATATGATTAAACCAATTCGAAAATTCGATGTACAACAAATTATAAACCATTTACAACTCAAGTCCTTCCTCTTTCGTTTCAATGTCAATAGGTAAATAATAATATGGGAAAATAACTTTTAAGTACCCTATGGTATCTCCAAAAATCATTTTAGTACCATGTGGTAAAAAACCCTTAATTTGGGTCATACCTCACAAAAAATCCATCGCTTCAGTTAGCGGTCAGTGCCCGGATTTTGCCTCGCCAAACGATGTCATTTTTGCCTGACATGACTGGCCAGGTCAAATTTTTCGTGAAAATTAATAACATTACGTGGTGCGATAGAAAATTACAAATTAGTCACTTATTAATTTACAATTGTTTGAAAACCCCCAAAGATATAAGATTCATTGAAACCCAATTTTATATTACCCTAACTCTTTGAACCCTATTCCAAATCCTAAAACGTGCTCTTTTAGTCTAGCTTCTTCAACCTAGAACCATGCTCACCTAGACTAGACGAAACCAAGATCTTTCTACTAGCCTAGACAAGCTAGCTCGTGGAACAATCTGAGAAGAAACTCGAATCTTCAAAGGGTTTTAAAGGGATGAGCAGTTGTTTCAGCCTAAGGGTCGAGAACCATGAGTCAAAGGTAAGGGTTTATTGTTGTGGAAGTCGTTCAATATTACAAATGGCACGGACAAGTCTTAATATTGGAAGATGTTTTTATGGGTGTGGTCGGTACAATGAGTATGGTGAAAAGCAATGCAATTTCTTTGTTTGATATGATCCACCGACTTGCAAACGAGGAATAGAATTGATGCCATCAATGGTGGAGTCCATTAAGAAGAAAAAAGAACACATACGGCACCATTCTAAAGTTGCAGATTTTGAAGCTTGCATAAGGAAGATGTAGGAGAAAGAAGCTACTATAAAGAGTGAAATGTTGAAGGCTATTAAAACGTGCAAGATGTATCGTATTATCATGTTTATGCTTGTAGTTAGTGTGTGTGTATTTTGGATAGTTTAGATTGTAGTTGATAGAAATATGCTTGGTGTTTACAATGAAGATGCAGGTTGTCCTAATAGGAGCATGATTTGAATCCTCTATATTGAGCTACCATTCCAACTGCCCCAAAATTAAAGGCACTTGGAGCAATCTTCAACGTGCAAAGTCTTAACTAACTTAATAAGCATCCGACGTTAGAAAATAAGGCAACAAAATAACTGGAAGCATAATGGAAAAATGAAAAGATGTTGCAGTAAAGTGTTCTAAATTTTCCTTCATTGCAAAACGATCGTTAAAAGCTGTGAAAGGCACGCATTTCTTATTATCTCTAGTCGAAATCATTCAAGGTTAAACTTATATTTGTCATGCCTCCGAGCCAATGGAATGGTTGTAGGGAAAACCTCAGCAATGAGACATACAAATCTCAAACTCAAATTAGTTTGAAACATAAATTAACTGGATGAGAAATGTGTTTAAAATAATTTACTTTCTCTTCTTGAGGTATTACATATTCTGAGTTGAACTAAGCACTATAAACCTGTTGGGAGGTAGGCAAATCACGGTAGCGACGTTGCTCACCGGCAGCCCCGAGAGAAGATTCTGCAATATGATGGAGCTCATCAGAATGGAGCGGTTCACCTTGAGTTGAATACCAGATCTGCTCAAATGCATCACACTGGTACACAAAAATATTAAACATCAGTAATTTCCAATTAAGTATAGGTAAAATAAAAATATGTAATAAAATAAATAGTTTAACTAACCAAGATTGGTTGTGCTGCTCCACGTATTGTCATGAATCAGATAGTCACTTTCCTATACCAATCCATGTATGCATCATGATAATGTATATCATAATGCCCAAGAGCACCGTTGACAAGGTGCCTCGGCCATTCAGTCCACGCAAGAACATGACCTCTGTAAAGTTGTTCCCAGTCCCTGTCACTTGGTCCCCAAAAATCACTACCATGAATACCATCTTGGGGCTCAGGAGGCCTAGGAATATCTTGTGCAAAACCAAGTTGTCGCAACACTCTATCGGGATAGTGCCATTCAACATCAGCAAAGCAAATTAATGGCACCCGAGCTCACCAATGATCTTTATCTTCTTGAGGTAACGCGCTAATTACAGCGTCTGCATCATAAGGTCGCCAAATAATCTAGCAAGAGTACAATATTATATTACAAAATAAAATTAATTTAATTAGTTACACAACCAAAACAAGTTCGGAATTGTGAAAATATCACTTACATCTACAGAATCTAGCTCTTCCAGTATACGTCGCATCTTAGACAATATTACTATAGATCTCTTCATTGTCAGCCCCAGATTCCACCTATGATTAAAAAACAATATTTTCAAGTAGGTATTAAAAAACAGATTAAATAAACTTACAATAGAATTGTGACACAAATTCTCACCTAACAGTCCATAAATGTGGGAATGTTACTTGCTCTCCATTCATGTTAAAAATAGGGCAAGTTCATGGAAATCGTTGCCAAGCCCACATACAGAGCAAATGTGTGGCTCCTGCGATCTCCTTGCTCTTCTCATTCGTAGTAAGACATAGTTGTTTGTACAAAAATGCCAAACAAACCCCACCCCAGCTGTAATTTCTGATGTAGTTGAGGTCTCTCAAAAAGAGTAACCAGCAAGCCTTGACAGCACTATCATCCTTGTCAGGAAATAGCTGCGAACCAATCAAAAGCAATATGTTTGCACATACATATTGCTGTACTACCTCTTCCGGAGTATTTTCCGTTAGAGTGGTAACATCAAAATTTGAAGCTAACCAATTAAGCTTAATCTTGTTTCTCCTGTTACCACCATACATCGTTGGATCAATCTCGAGTAACTCAACGCATAAATCTCCCCAATTACGCGGAACTTGTACACCTGTGATAGCAAGTCCTTGAGACGGAAGCTGTAGTAGTACATCAACGTCTTAAAGCGTAATTGCCATTTCACCGTGCGGCATATGAAATGTGTGCATCTCGGGCTGCCATCTCTCGACTAAAGCAGTGACAATGACACTATCTATATGTGGCGAATATCCCATTTGCCAACATCGATCAAAACTGCTTTGGAACATTAACTGTACGAATCTCTCGTTTTGGACTCTCTTGGGAATGAACTTATACCTTCTGACTCTCAATGGTTCATTAAGAGATGCGTCGACCACTTGTCCAGGCTGATTTATAGCCTGGAAAGAAATAATGATACACAAGTAATCAAACATGTAAATAAAACAAAGTATAATAAAATAAAATAATCAACATTTAAAATCTTTTAATCACCTCTTTCTCCAACACAAAACGCGACCGATGAACATCTTGTAGGTATAAGAGATCTCGAGACTCCTGTGTGCGGTTATGTAGATAGTCATACGGACGTGGACGTTGCGCCATGGCTAAAAAACTGTTAGAAATAATAAAATTAATACAACAGCAATTAAAATAAAGACAAGTCTGTAAAATAAAGCAGCACTATATAGATTCCAAATACCTTACAACAACCAAGAATACACAGCACCTTCAATCACATAATAATTCGATATACAATTCAATATATTGACATCGTTCACTGAATTAGACCACCTAAGTCACTCTTAAATCTGCGAGAAGATTGAATTAGACAAGAAACCCATGGTCATATCAATTTTCCTAAAAAAATTATTCGATTTATAAGAAATCAAATTCCTACAACGTGATCGCATAAATTGTGAGTCATATCTTTCCAAACATGATTGCATTCACCAAACCCATCCTACAAAGGAAATTACACTAATTGGATCAAGTCTGTAAAATAAAGGAATTAACAAGTTTGTTAAAGATCAAGCGGTTAAGAAATTTAATTAGAAAAGTAAAAAACTATATATTCAAGTACAAGCTACAACTCGGTGGGATTTAAAGTTTAACAATGGGCATCTTTAATCCAGTATTTATCAAAATAAAACCCTAGTGCCAAATTACATGGAAAAGGGATATTCTATTCAGCTTATTAGAAGGACAATCCAATCAATTGCAAATGGAGCAAATAATTGGCAGGGCAACGAATGAGAAAACCACTATAAAAACAGTTATAATCTACAAAACAGGGAATCAAACAAACAATGGAAAATTATATAATATTCAAAACCGAATATTATCTCGCAACTAAATACACACATATATTATAAGCTTGTCATTACCAAATAAAATATACTAAGCTCGCCATTTAAAAATCCCAACAACTTCCTTATTTGTTTACTTAACCCCATTCAAAATCCAAACCGCCGAAGGTAATTACATCAAAATTATTTAAAATACGTTGCTTAGGATGGTGCACGCCCTAATTTTAACAACAATGAAGGGATTCCCATCCTCCTAGTAAAACATTACAAATATGTGCTTAAATCCTTACAAAAAATTTAATTTAAGAAAATCCCCAATTTGTTGAAACCCTAATTTTATTTTAGATTTTAAAATACTAAATACCTACAACAAAAAAATGGAAACTAACCTTCGGAGAGAGGCAAGAGGCACCCGGTCACTGGTCGCTGATTCTCAGCCGAGAGGCCCGGTGGTGTACACTCGGATATTTAGTGGAGGAGAGGAGAGGAGAGGACAGGACAAGAAAGGATAGAGGAGAGGGAGGGGAGTGAGAGAAATGTTCCCAAAACCGTGTTGTTTAAAGCAGTTTTCCTCTTGACAAATAAAAAGAATAAATAAAATTTCTTAACAAATCGGAGTTTTCGATTCTGGGCGCTTCCCAAAAAAAAAATTCAATTTAGGCCGAAAACTGCATACATATCTGCGGTTTCCCCGAAACTGCATATATTCCCGCGGTTTTGCACTAATTAGGGCTGCTAATTTTTTAATTTTTTTTGGTTCAATAAAAATATTTTCCTAAATATTTAGATTTTCCTAACCTAAGAGATCTATATTTAACTTGGTTTTTGGTAATTTATTATTTTTTTCCTAAATATTTAGATTTTCCTAACCTAAGAGATCTATATTCAACTCGGTTTTTGGTAATTTATTATTTTTTAACCGGAAGCTACCAATTAAATTATTTAATTAAATATACAACAAAACAATTATTATATCTGGACTTGGGGAAAAAGTCAAGGGAATTAAAAAATTTATCCGAATTTCGGTAAAAAAAACTTATCGTTTTTCCAAATTTGATTTTTTTGTAATTTTTTACCAAACCGCGGCACAAAATGCGGTTTCGTGTAATTTTTTTTAAACAAAACCACAAGGAAAACGCGGTTTCCTATATTTCTTAATTCTTTTTACCAGAAGAGCTAACTTAATTAAATTATTTAATTAAATAATAGAACAAAACAATTATTATATCTACCAAAACCGCAAGTAAAACGCGGTTTTCTGTATTTTGTTAATTTTTTAACCGGAGCCTACCAATTAACTTAATTATATTATTTAATTAAATAATACAACAAAACTATTATAATATTTAACATGACAAAAAAGTCAAGGGAATTAAAAAACTCACCCACCACCCGTACGGTACAGAAAGGCAGGCTTTAAATGAGGTTTTCGTTATAAAATTTGTTTTTGGTCTTGAAAAAATTAAACAATAACTAAAATTGCTAACCAATGTTAATCGAAGTGGCTTTGTAGCTGAATTGGTTAAAAAAGCGCGAGAGATAGGTTGGGGTCCGAGGTTCGATTCTTCTCGGTAGCGCCCAATTTTTTTTAACCGTTTTTGTACAAAACTGCAATATAACTAAAATTGCTAACCAATATTAATCGAAGTGGCTTTGTAGCTGAGTTGGTTAAAGAAGCGCGAGAGATAGGTTGGGGTCCGAGGTTCGATTCTTCTCGGTAGCGCCCAATTTTTTTTAACCGTTTTTGTACAAAACCGCAATTGTTTCCGTGGTTTTGGTTATTTTTTCAGCCATATTCGCACCACTCAGCCGAGCCGAGCCGCAACTTTTAATTTATTTATTTGCACAAAACTGCAGAAATTTATGAGGTTTTGGGTTGAAACCGCAGCAATAAACGCGGTTTTGGTCATGCCGAAACCGCATTTAATTTTGCGGTTTTGTACCGACCACAGATAGGGAAAACTTTTTCTGATGACCCCATTTTGGTTAATCTTTTTAAGAGGTTTTCAGAACCTAAACGGACACTACTCGTCTATTCCATTAAGAGGTTTTCAGAAGGTTTACCCAAATAATAAGAAAATGCCAAATGAAAGAGAAATGTTTCTGAAATTGGACTTCTTCATAAAGCAAAAAAAGAGTGAAAGGTGGATCTAAAAGAAATATACCCCAAAGCTTTTAACAAAAGATTATGTCTGTTATTTAATAAACTAAACCTCGTTAAGATTATGTCTGTTATTTTATATTTGACCGTTTGAGTTTTTACAAGATAAAACATTAGGAGGAGATACTTTTAAGGCCTTTGCGGATAATTAATTACGGCTGTTATGTCCATTTAGCTAATTCAATTTGATTGAATATAAGTTTTTCTTAATCATGCAATTCACTATTTCATTGGAAATGAAAATTATAATAATTAAAAGGGAAAATTAGGCTAAAGTCCCTGTCCTTTGGTCATTCAACCTTTTTAACCCTTGCTGTTTTAAAACTACTCATTCAGTCCCTACTATTCAAAACAACAGAGACTATTAGTCCCTCATTCCGACGCCGGATATTTTTCCGACGAAAAACTTACCTGGTATGACGATTTTGCCCCTCCCATTGAAAACGTCTGAAGCCCAAAATTTTCTCCCAAAACTCGGCCCAAAACCTACCAAATACCCAAATAAACCCAAATACCCACCAAAATACCCAAACCCCCCTTCCTTTTCTCTCATTCTTCCCGCCCCCCAAATTTCCGAAATTCCCTATTCAAGAACCCTAATCTGAAAAAATTTCTCACCGAGTTGAGGTAAAATTGGGGCTTATTAGCAATGGAGAACGACGAGCCTGGTTCACCACCACCCAAATCAGCCATTCCACGTCGTGGTCGATCATTCAACGGCGTCCCTCGTCGTGGTCCTCTTCGTGTTCCATCACCACCGACGACGGAAGAAAGCGACGATAGTGCAGTTCCTACGACCATTCCGTACATACCCAAGTGGGAGGACGAAGATTCAGAGTCTCATAGAGTGCCGTCTTGGGTTCCTGATCTGCCCACACTTAGTGAACTGAGCCCAGAGCTGGAGGACGAAGTTTCTGACGATGAGGTTGTTAACCAAGGTCGTCGTCGTGACGATGGCGAGGTGCATGATGATGAGGTTGCAAAGGAAGTGGAGAAGGAAGTGGGGAATGAAGTTCCAGCCGACATGCAGAAGGAAGCCGACATGCAGAAGGAAGATGGTGCTCTGGAAGAAGGTAATTTGAGTTCTGATTTTGATGAAATAGATCCCCTGGATACCAGAATTAAGGATAGTGACTCAGACTCAGACCAGGAAGTTAACCTTGATAGGGGTGCGACTAGAAGAGATAAAAAGGTGATTAATATGGACCCCAACTATGAATACGATGGGAAAGAATTTAGTACGACTGTGGGAGAGGAGATTAAGTTTGAGATGAGACATTGGTTTAGGAATGCGGTTGAGGTTAGAAATGCAATTCGAGATTATGCAGTCAAAGGTGGTTACAAGGTAAGGTTCATAAAGAATGATAGTGAGCGGATTACGGTAGGTTGTTCTGGTTCTTGCCCATGGAGGATGCACACTTCTGTTTTAATTGGACAGTAGAAGTTTATGGTAAAAACCTTGAATGATACTCATACATGTATGAAGGTTAAGTCAGGCTATTGGGCAACTCCTAAGTGGATTGCTAGACAAATAGAGAACCTTCTGGCTGCCAATCCAAATCTGGACAATGAGACATTGAAGGCTGCATTGAAGGAATGTGGATGCAGTCCTGCAGATTGGAAGCTTTACAAGGCGAAAGCAATGCATAAGTTAAACACGTATGGGACACATATGGAGCAGTATGCAAAGTTGGCTGTTTATTGTGAGAAATTGAGAGAACTCAACCCGGGGTCTGTTGTGGTTCTACAGGGTATGCCTAGAGCCAGCACTGAAAATCAGTTGAAGTTTGGAAGAGTATTTGTTTGCCTTGGAGGAGTAAAAGATGGGTTTATTAATGGTTGTAGGCCATTTATAGGGTTGGATGGATGTCACTTGAAGGGACCATTTGGTGGTACCCTTCTTGCTGTAGTTTCTAGGGATGCCAATAGCAAGATTCTACCAGTGGCATGGGCTATTGTGGACAAGGAGAATAATGCTAACTGGGAATGGTTCATACATCTGTTGTACACGGCTGTTGGCTCTCATGCATCTGGGAAGGCCTTGACCATAATGACTGATGGTCAAAAGGTACTTCAATCCACATTTATTTTCTTTTTTGTTATTAATGAAGTTAAAATAACCACTAACTTAGTTGCATCTTTGTTGTTTCAGGGTCTTGGTGACCAAATAGAAGCCTTCTTTCCTAATGCTAGGCATAGGAGATGTGTGAAACACATTGCAGCTAATTTCTTCTAGACCTTTAGAGGTAATGATCTTGAACATCATTTTTGGGGAATGGTTTATGCTTCTACTAGGAAAAAGTTTAATAGGAAAATGGCTGAGTTAAAATTGAAAAAATTTCCAGCCAAGAGAATAGGAAAAGAGATGTTGACCCATGCTCAATGGTTGGAGAAAATCCCTACAGCAAAATGGTATGTTCATGCATTTGATGACTATGTCAAATGCGTGGATGTGACTAATAATTTGGTTGAGTCTTTCAACAATTGGGTAGGAAAGATTAGGAGACTGCCAATTGTGGACTTACTAGATGGCTTGAGAGTGAAGATAATGCGCAAGTGGGAAAGTAGATTTATTCAAGCCTATAGTTGTACGACTTCTTGTGCTCCTACAGTCATGGTCCAGCTCAGAAAGTTGAGTGAGGATTGTAGGAATTGTGAAATCATAGCTACAAGGAACTATCTGTATGAGGTTGTACACGATGGTGTTAGAGAAGCTGTTGATTTGCCGGGTAGAAAATGTTCATGCAATATATGGCAGTTGAGTGGAGTGCCATGCATACATGTGGCTGCTATCTTTATAGCAGGAGAAGAAGATATGGAGAAGGCAGTAGATAATTATTACAAGGTAGAAAAATGGGAGAAAACTTATGAGTACCCTATAAATCCATTTCCGGACACAGACCTTGAACCAGTGTTGGGTCAACATGATATATATCAGCCTCCATTCTTGACTAGAAGAGCTGGTAGACCTAGGAAGCATAATAGGAAGAGGCAAGAAGGTGAGAAATCAGCTGCCCTAAGATCCAATACTGTGAAGTGTGCTTACTGTGGTGTATTGGGTCACAACAGAAGGTCATGCATGGGTGCACAGAC
>SOPF01027846.1:0-73863 GCA_012979155.1 Hypericum perforatum
TGTTATGAATTGATATCGTTGATTTGATCTAGGATTGACAACCCTATGTTAATTAATGATATTAAACTTGGTAATTTTAGAATCATCACCCAATCAAGTTAACCAATTTGCTTAACTTAAGAGATTCAAGGATCCATAATCCAGTACTTAGCAAAACAAATTCACTAGTCCCTGTGGAGACGATCCTACATATTACTATATTACTTGTGCGACCGTGTTCTCTTGCACGTGTTTGTGAGTCAAGTTTGGACGCATCAACTATCGTGGTGCAAGAGGATACTGGAATAAAAGAGGTTGAAACTGGAGTTCAGCGGGTTGCTATAACAGGAGAAAGCAGTGTTATGGTGGTAGAGGGAAGGGTGGACGATAAAGTAGAGAGAATGATTGCTAAGGGAAAAAGTGGCATTTATATACCACCACATTTAAGGGTGCAGGGATCAAACATGGATTGCAATTATGGCTGGTTTGCCAATGATTACAGGGAGGAATTAACTATACCAAAGCAGTTACGTTCTTTTTTTAGGTGGGACCCCTCAGGGAGTATAAAGGATTTAAGGCAGTCTGCATGGGAAAGTATGAAAGAAAATCAAATTTCAACTATTGGCTCAAGAGCGAGAATGGAAGAAGGGATATTTGGGCAGATTGATTTATCGGAGACTATTGCAAATACAGAAGTCAGATCATGTTCGATCGAGGAGGAAACGAGGTTGGTATTAGAGTCTGAAGAGAGAGAGATTGCACTTCGATCATGGAAAAAAAGAGCCCGTGCTGCAGGACCAATGGACCATGATTCGGCAGTACAGATGGGAAGTTTAACTGGCAAAAAGTGGAAGGTTTTGGAAATAAGTTCTGAAATGCATCGTGTTAGCAAGAGAATTAACTCAGCTTCAGGTGCCCTGGAGGAAGCTCATTTGGAGGCAGAGGTTGCGAAGCGACCCTGCCGGGAGCAATGAATCAGTTAAGCTAGAACTGCCGTAGCCTAGGGAGCCTATGTACAATTCGGGAATTATGCAGGCTGGTTAGAGCCTGTCATCCCTAACTGGTGTTCTTGTGCGAGACTAAATTAAAAAGTTCGGAAGCTGAAAGGGTAAGATGGAAAATGGGTTTTGAATGTGGTATCACGGTGGATTATGCTGGCATGGGTAGAACATATAGTGGCGGGCTCATGCTGGCTTGGAATAGATCTTTGAATGTTGAGTTACTCTCGTACTCTCTACATCACATGGATGTAATCATTAGTGAAACAAGACCATGGCGCTTCACCGATTTTTATGGATGGCAAGAGGAACCTGCTAGGCACCTGTCATGGGATCTTCTTTGTCAACTAAACTCACAGTCCTCTCTTCCATGGTTATGCTCGAGAGACTTCAACGAGATTACTTCTATGACTAACAAGAGAGGTGGTAGAGTCATCCCTCATAACCGAATGGATAGCTTTAAGTCGGCTATTGATGATTGCAGCTTTCAAAAAATTGATCAGAGTGGCTTTACTTACACATGGAGTAATGGACAGGAAGATGGGGATCATGTGGAATGCAAGTTGGATAGATGCCTTGCTACTGAAAGTTGGATCAAAATGTTCCCAAGCTCTAATGCCGAGGCCCTCCAAAGAATAGGCTCTGACTACTGTCCTATTCTCTGAATTCGGAGAACGGAAGGGGGTAAAAGAGAAAAATAATTTCGCTTTGAAACAATGTGGATGATGCATAGTGAGCTATAAGATAAAATTAAGGAAGGCTGGAATATGGGTGGACAGGAGGTGACCCTAACAGAGAGGATTCAAATTTGTGTGGAGAAACTCTCGGATTGGGAAAGGACTACGTTCAGCAATGTTAAGCGTCGCACCAGTGTAATTGAGGAAGAGATTGCAGAACTTCAAAAAACCCCTTTAATTGCTGAAATAAGGGCTCGGATTAACACAGCCACTGCCGAATGAGAAGAACTATTAATTCGAGAAGAGCTCCTTTGGGCACAACGGTCAAGGGTTGATTGGCTCAAGAAGGGTGACCGTAATACCAAGTTTTTCCATCAGAGAGCAAAGTTCCGTCAACAGAGAAATATGATTACAGAGATTTTGACATTGACAGGAGAAGTTTTAAGGGAGGAATGGCATATTCAGGAGGAGTTTCACAATTTTTACATAGCTCTTTTTACCACCTCCTCTAATACACAAGCCAAGGACATTATAGATTTGATTGACTTTCGAGTAAATGACACTATGAAGGAGACATTTTCAGCTAGTTATACCGCGGAGGACATCCGACTTGCTCTTAATCAAATGTATCCTTCAAAGGCCCCGAGACCCGATGGTATGCCCCCGATTTTTTTCCAACAACATTGGGAGTTGGTTGGTCCGGAACTTGTACAAACTTCATTGGCAATCCTAAACGAAGGTGCAAATCCCTCGCCACTGAACCAAACAATTATAGCTCTTATCCCCAAAACAAAATGACCTATGACTTGCTCGGAGTTTCGACCTATAAGTTTGTGTAACGTGGTAATGAAAGTGATCACGAAGGCGATTGCTAATAGGCTGAAGCAACACCTGGACAAGATCATTCGACCTAACCAAGAAGCTTTTGTACTCGGGCATCTTATCACAGATGTAGCTCTACTTGGGTTTGAAGCCTTTCACTTTCTAAAGAAGAAGACTAAAGGAAGAAAGGGTTTTTGTGCAATGAAGCTTGATATGATAAAGGCCTATGATCGCGTGGAATGGTCTTATTTGGAGGAGCTAATGCTGACAATGGGTTTCCCAGGACATATGGTAAATCTTATTATGAGATGTGTCCGAACTATTCGATATACAGTACAGGTAAATAATAAGGTGTGAGAATACTTTAGCCCGAGCCGAGGATTACGCCAGGGAGATCCCCTATCCCCCTATCTTTTCCTGCTGTGTACCGAGGGGTTAGGAGCGCTGATAGATGAAGCTGTACGGACAAAATCCTTGCATGGCATCAGGTTCTCTCGACAAGCCCCTACTCTATCACATTTATTTTTTGCTGATGACTCGTTGGTTTTTACTAGGGCTACTGAGAATGAATTGAGAAATCTATTGGGTTTATTGGAGAGATATCATGCAGCATCAGGTCAGAAGGTTAATCTGGAGAAGAGTGCAATATCTTTCAACAAAAATATTGATGACAATGAGATGGCTCGGTTGAGATCAATAGTAGGCATACGAGGCAGAGAGGAGGAAGATAAATATCGAGGCTTACCGATAATGATTAGCCGATCAAAACATATTGTGTTTGAGCATTTGGAGAGCAAAATTCGGGAAAGAATAAAGCAGTGGCAAGTTCACTTTCTGTCTCGGGCTGGTAAGGAGATATTGATAAAATCGATCCTTCAGTCCATTCCAACGTATGTGATGAGTTGTTTTCTTTTACTGATCAGTACGTGTGAACGGATTGAAAAGATGCTGTACAATTTCTATTGGGGTAAGACGAGCGAACAAAACAGCATACATTGAAGGAGTTAGGAGAGAATGTGTAGTCCAAAACAAGAAGGAGGACTTGGCTTCCAAAGACTTCATAATTTTAATAGAGCTATGCTTGCAAAGCAAGTTTGGTGCATCCTCACGGTCCCGAAGTCACTCACTGCAACAATCTTAAAGAGCAAATATTTTCCACGTCTATCTTTATGGGACACGATGGAAAATGGCAGGAGCAGTTACACGTGGAGAAGTATACACTCTAGTCTTCCCCTCTTAAAACTGGGATTGGAATAGCGCGTAGGAGATAGTAGTCAAATCAAAATCTGGAAGGATAAATGGCTACCGGATTCTCCATCCAGAACTCCAAAATATATCAGACCGAGAATGGACATGTACCAACGGGTCTCAGAGTTGATGAACATGGACAGAACAGGTTGGAACGAGCAACTTCTTATTTCCATTTTTGAACCAGAAGACATATTCAGAATTCAGTCGATTGTCCTAAGCACGAGACAGTCGATTGATGTACTCAGATGGCGTCTCACTTCGGATGGGAATTATTCTGTACGCTCTGCATATCGTCTAGACTTTGGGAACTGGTGGTCATCAAATCATCCCAATCAAGGTGGTTAGATTCACAGCGAGTTGTGGAGAGAATGTTGGAACCTTGTGGGTCCACCGAGGATTAAATCTTTTGTTTGGCGAGTTTTGGATAACAAGCCTATCAGAGAGAATTTAGGATATCGTGGCATGGAGTTTGAAGGGGAATGTCCTGGATGTGGAGTGGAACCTGAAACAACCACACATCTATTTTTTTAGTGTACTTGGGTGCATAGCGTGTGGTAGGAAATTGGTGTTAATATAGCAAATGCGGTTATTACTAACACGGAGGAAGGCCTCAATTTTCTGTTTACTGTAGGGGATCGGGTGAAGCAAAGCCAACGGGCTACTGGGCTTTGGTTGATCTGGAAGATGAGAAACCTAAAGATTTTTCAGCCAGAGGTCGAATGCAATAGACCCCTATTCCTAGCCGAGGGTTTTAAATTCTAGCAGGATTTTTTGGAGACTCAAAATGAAAGAATTAATAAAGAAGTTTCGACACGCACGACGCAATGGAGCCCGCCAGAAGTAGGTTGGTTGAAGGTCAATGTGGATGTCGGAACAGGGATGGAGAGAGGTGGCCAGACTGGGGCCGTGGTAAGGGATGATACAGGGAACTTCGCAATGGCAACGACGCAGATCTTCCCTAGTATGAGGCATCCCACCTTGTTAGAGGGCCAAGCGGTGAAGACGGGGTTGGAACTAGCTGGAGCTTTAGGCCTTGAGAGAGTAATACTAGAATCCGATTGCTTACCTGTCGTACAACAGATAAGTAGAGCTACTACTGATAGAAGTGATTTAGCATTGATACTCGATGACTGCAAACTGTTGCTTGCTCAATTTCGACAGGTACAAATTTGCTATGTTCGAAGGGAGGCCAATCAAGTTGCACACATAATGGCTAGGATGACGATTCCGGATGACCGGGAGATGCTCGTTTTTACATGGCCTCCGGATGAAATACAAGTTAACTTGGAGCGTGATATTTCGATGGAGGGCCCTTTTTGATTGGTATATATAGTCTTCATAGGGTGTCTTTCTTGATCCCTGCTTCGTTTTTCTCTTTGTCTGTAGTGTTATCGTTAGCACTCTTTTTCCTATTTCCGGTTTTTTCCCGATGCGGCGAGTTTTCTGGAATAGGTTTTTTAATGAGGCTAACGGCTGCAACTTCGTACTTGTATGAAGGTTTACGTCGTATGTAGGGATTGACACCAAGGGTTGCTTGTCATGTAAGTTTCTGGGGGGGGGGGGGGGGGGGGGGGGGGGCTGTGTATTCGTTTTATCCTTCTGCTTTGAACGTCCATGATGTATTTGTTCCTTCATTTATCAATGAAATCATCTCTTTCCGAAAAAAAAACAAAAATAATTTATGAGTGGGGCTAATAATTAAAATTATCATTCTTATACTAACTTAAAAAGTTAATAAATAACGTTTTAAAATATATCATTCTTTACTATATTTTTATCACCTGATTTTTATCACATCTCGTAAATTATTTTTACAATGTTAAATATTTAATTAATTTGATTGATATTATCTATTATGTTAACAATATGCACTTTTTCGATATATATTTTAAAAGAATTTCAAGGTTAAAAATGCACATAAAAGGAATATAATCAAGATGTGTGAATTCCTGA
This sequence comes from Hypericum perforatum, assembly GCA_012979155.1. NCBI lineage: Eukaryota > Viridiplantae > Streptophyta > Magnoliopsida > Malpighiales > Hypericaceae > Hypericum > Hypericum perforatum. The sequence continues at coordinate 5,681 of SOPF01027846.1, forward strand.
AAAAAAATTTAGGGTATATGTGATTGAAGACAAATTACGCTAAAAATAGTCCATGTTAATCTGTAAAACCAACACGAGATGTTACAGTCACACATTAGTCATGAAATATTGAAAATAACAAAAAACATTCTAACAATTATTTAACACATAATCTTGCGGGATATTATTGTTATTATCACTCGTTCCTTTCATTGATATTTAACAAAGGAACCCTCGCGAGAGAACCGGAATTCTACCGGGAAAAAAGGGAATGGAACAACAGCAATCCCGGTGAATGTGCTTATGTGCATATGATTGATAACCAATGATTTGCTATGTTATAACTTTTGTCATCACAATTTACAACTGCTCCGAAGAAAAAAAAAAGTTACGCAAATAATTGTTGATCTTTGACTTTTGTCTCCCGCAACTATTTTTCTGCGGTAAAAATAGAGAGGACAAATTGATCTGCAAATTTTACAACGATCTCTCATAATTTAGTATAGTTAGTTAATAAGAATTTATTATTTTTCCAATTTATTATGGACTCTACATTATTTTTTTCGCTCTCCTAAGTGTTTTTACAAAATTAATTATCAAATTATTATTGTTGTTATTGATATGTATAGAGATCAACGAAATATCTCTCAATATCATAACAGAACAAACTTGTTAATACTCATTTCAGTTGGATTTTACTAAAAAAAAAGGTTTATGAAGTTTAATTATTTTATAATGACTATGTTTAGGATATACGATTTATCCGAAACGCATGCTAATGAACAGAATCATCCTATATCTTAGATCAAAGGGGAAAGTGCTGTGCAGCTGGCAAGAGTGATTGTGTCAGCAGCATAAAAGCAAGTTGGAATATAGCTTGATAATGATAATAAATGTATTTTAACCATTTTATAATCAGTAAAACGTAACTTTACATATGAAGAAAAAATATCAACGGAAATTAATAGAGATAAATACTTACAGAATTTTAGGGTATAATCAAATAAATTTCAGAACCATATATTTTTTTATTCATTTATGAACTATTATAATTTAATTATTATATATTTGAGTCTCTAAATCCAAAATAGAAGATTTTTTATGCAAAGAAATAACTAAAATGCCTCGGACATAATGGACAAAATCTCTCATCTTTCGACCTTCAATTTTTTCTTTCTTCCACTTGATTTTCTTGTTTCAACCTTAAAAAATTAAATTCAAACTCATATTGTTTTAATAAGATAAAAATTAATTAAAGAGAATCTTAATTTGAGGGATCTTAATTTAAAAAACTAAAATTAAATTAAAGAATAAACCTAAAATTCCAAAACTTACATCCTCCCCCGAGATCCTTCAATAAAAAATTCAAAACTCTTTGCCTATCTGAGTTGTGCGACTCATGTCCCAAATTCATTTATGTATAAATGCATTATTTTTTCTTTTCATTCTTCTAAGTAGTTAAAATTAGTGAAGATTTTAATTTCGATAAAAAAAACATGATGTAATATAAAGAGAAGAATGTGATATCAATTTGGTCAAAGATTTATTACATCATGTTTGTTATGAATGTGGAGAATCTTTTAAGAATTCAACATTCGTGAAAAATTCATTACATAACCTTGACGAACGTGTCGAAATCTCTTAAAATAAATCAATATCTACGATTCACTAATTTGTAGTAAGTAGTGAAAATATCGAGTTAGATCCAAGGAGGAACGAATAGTCAAATAACCTGTCACGACTTAAATCCGGGTCACTGACTTGGTGTTGGGTCACGCTCTCCAAACCAAAAAGCCATGGTCCAACCAGCCTCATACAAACAAAGAACCGAAATGTGGAAGCGCTTTCATACATAAATATGTAAATATATCAATAAATATCCATACAAAAGTCTAGAGTTCAAACTTAAGTACTACAATTATGGATGGACTTCGGATAGGTATAGATCGTGTCACTCCCTCTCACAACACTGGAATACCATATCTTATAGCGCTTTTCATATTCAAACTCCCCCGGCCATATCATAATCGTATCAAATCCAATGTATCCCTAAAAATATGTGCACATGTGCCAACATCCCCGGTTGGTCACGGGTAGACCTCATTGTCCGCCATCTTACAAATTGACTCACACATATCATACGCAAATTCATAAATACCAAAACCATAACCTCATAATCCGAAGGACTCATAATTTCCAAAACTATGCATAAACCAAAATCATCAAAGCAAACAAATCAAAGACTCACATTCACAATATATCAAATCACCACATAATTATCATATCAAAACAAAGTCACAAGTTTATAACAAACAATGTTAGCCAAATTGCAAAAATTGCCCCAAAAGTGATTCGTACGTCGTTTCACGTCCCTCGATGCTCAGACTCCACAAGGTGATCAACTAATCAAAAGAAATAGCCTTCTAACATTCCCAACCTCACAAATATAAGGAAATATGGAAATTCTATACCTAAGTCTCTAAATGTTAAATTCTCACACAAAGTCTCCAAAGCATGTATAAGAGTTCTTTAATCTAACACCAAAGTCTAGCTTATCACCAACCCTCCTCATACCAATAACCAAACCTCAACATCTACACATGCTCTTCATCAAGGTTAAACCTAAAGTTCCAAGCTATACATAAAAGTCCTCTTATCTCAACCTCAAAACATAGTTTAACATCCATAACCATCATAACTTACATTTAAAGCCTCAATACCCTCAAACCCCAAATCCTCTCCTCTCCCTCTCTCTCTTTCACTTTAATGGATGAGCACAAATGACCCACTCACAAACCTCATAAATATTTAATCCAAAAACTTACTAAAAGTAGTAAAAACAACCATAAGCCACTTGCCTCTTTTTCCACTTTGATTCTTGACTTTCCAAGTCATTCACAATCACTCCTACACTTCTACTAAAGTTCTAAAAAGTCCTTAAATCAATCCTCAATCCATAATTTCCATATGACTCGTCATTTCATAAATTCTCCCAAACTCGATGAAAATAGAACTTAAAATCAAGCACTCAAAAATCTCATATGATCCTATTAAATAAGTCCTCAAATATCAAAACTCTCATCACCTCTCGATGTTACGAACCTATACGAATTTGAATCACCCAAATCAGAGATTATATGAAGAAGTTATGAATTTTTAAAAAGAAGTGCGTGCAGCCCGTAAAAGCCTAGCGGTCGCTGGAAAGGCTAGCAATTGCTAGTATTGGTCCCCTTATTTTCCATAGCAATTGCTAGGAAAGGTAGCAATCGCTACGACCTAAAAACAAAGTTGTAGATCTAAGTCTTATAGATTTACTCATCTTAGAATCGCTTGATTCGGATTTCGTATGAGAGAGTTATGATTTTTCTACCAAAATGCAACGAACTAAGCTTATCAATCACAACCCTCCCGAAACTCACCCAAAAACTCGAAAATGCTAACTCAAACCACAAAACACATAACAACAAAGTCGTACGCAATTGTGTCGCGGACAAATACGATTTGGAATCATCCAAATCGGGGTCCACACAAAAAAGTTACACCTAATCCCCCAAAGGATGACGAATTCAACCAACGGTTTTAAAATCAATCGACACAAACACAACCAATGGTCGGACCTAGCGATCACGACCAAGACAAAATTAACGAGGGACGTAACAGTCTCCCCTCCTTATAAAATTCGGTCCCCAAATTTGTCTAACGAAAGACCGACTTACATGTTATTCAAATAAGTGGAGAAACTTGGTCTTCATTTCTTCCTCCATTTTCCAAGTTGCTTCGGCCAAGGTGCGATTGGTCCACTCGATCTTAACCATCGAAAGTTCTCTATTCCGAAGCTTTTTGATGTCACGATCCAAAATTTTCACCAGATTCTCTTGATACGTCAAATCTCCACTAAACTCCACTGCTTGCGGTTTCAACACATGCGTAGAATCATGCAAATACCATCTAAGCATGGAAACATGGAAAATTGGATGCACATGCGATAATGATGGTAGCAACGCCAACCGATAAGTAATTGGCCCAACTCTTTCCAAAATCTCGAACGGACCAACATACCTAGGACTAAGCTTACCCTTTCTTCTGAATCTCATTGTTCCCTTTATGGGCGACACCTTGAGGAAGACATAAAGTCCCACGTCAAACTCGATATCCTTCTGCCTTTTATCCACATAAGACTTTTGTCGACTCTGAGCAGTTTCCAGACGCTGTCCAATCAACTGAATCTTCTGATTTGTCTCTTCTACCGAATCATTTTCCAAAAGCTGTTTCTCATCGACTTCGTTCCAGCATAACGGAGATCTGTACTTTCTCCCGTACAGAGCTTCATACGGAGCCATCTTGATGCTTGATTGATAACTGTTGTTGTACGTAAACTCCATCAAATGCAAATAACGATCCCAACTTCCTCCGAAATTAATAGTGCAAATGCGCATCACGTCCTCCAAAATCTGAATAACCCGTTCAGACTGACCATCTGTTTGAGGATGAAAGGCCGTACTCAAATCCAATCGAGTCCCCATAGCTTCCTGAAACTTCCTCCAAAATTGTGACGTGAAGTGCGTTACACAATCGGAGACAATCGATATCGGTGTGCCATGCAGACGAACAATCTCATTAATGAAGATCTGAGCAGACCTACTAGCATTATAGGTAATCTTGATCGGCAGAAAGTGTGCTGACTTGGTTAATCTGTCCATGATGACCCATACTGAATCATAACCACGAGATGTTGTCAGAAATCCAACTAATAAATCCATCGTGATCCGCTCCTACTTCCACATCGGAATCTCCAATGGTTGTAAAAATCCCGAAAGTCTCTGATGCTCCGCTTTTACCTGCTGGTAGGTCAAACACTTGGATACGAAAGTCGCAATGTCTTGCTTCATGCCTTTTTACCAATAGTTCCCTCTCAAATCGTGATACATCTTCATAGATCTCGGATGCATACTGTACACTGCTTGGTGCGCTTGAGTCAATAGTTCTTTCCTTAATTCTCTGACATCTGGAACAACTAAACGGAAGTCATAATATAGTATACCATCCTAGAGTTGAAACTTAGGCAACACACCTAATTCAACTTTCTTAATCATCCCGATCACCTTTGGATCCTCCTTTTGCAAATCCATGATGCTTCCTCGTAAGACGGGTCTCAAATGCATCTCAGCCAAAAACCTCGGCTGAACTACCGATTTTTGACACAAAGCATTGGCTACCACGTTAACCTTTTCTAGATGATAAGTAATGGTGCAATCATAATCCTTGAGTAACTCCATCTACCTTCTCTATCGCAAATTCAAATCTCGTTGCTCAAAGATGTACTTGAGGCTTTTATGATCCGTGAAGATCTCAAACTTCTCGCCGTAAAGATAATGCCTCCAAATCTTCAGTGCAAATACTACAGCCGCCAATTCTAAATCCTGGACCGGATAATTCTCTTCGTACTTCTTCAACTGTCTAGAGGCATAAGCAATAACATTCCTGTGTTGCATCAGAACATACTCCAATCCAACTCTTGATGCATCACAATAAACTGAATATCCACCCGTACTCGAAGGTAGGACTAATACAGGTGCATGCGTCAACCGATTCTTAAGCTCTCTAAAGCTTTCTTCACACTTCTCCGACCATTCATACTTCGCATTCTTCTGAGTTAGCCGGGTTAACGGTGATGCCAAAGTAGAGAAGTCTTTGACAAACCATCGATAGTAACCCGTTAGACCCAAAAAGCTATATATCTCCGTCACATTCGTTAGAGTAGGCCAACTCATCACAGCTTTAATCTTATTATGATCTACCGATACTCCATCACTAGACACTACGTGTCCTAGGAAGGCCACACTCTAAAGCGAAAACTCGCACTTAAAGAGTTTAGCATAAAGCTCCTTCTCTCGCAACTTCTGTAATACCAGTCTAAGGTGCTTCTCATGTTCTTCTTGACTCGCGGAATACACTAAAATATCATCAATAAAGACGACCACAAACCGATCCAAGAAAGGTTTGAATGTCTGGTTCATCATGTCCATGAACGCAGCCAGAGCATTTGTCAAACCAAATGGCAGGACCAAAAACTCATAATGTCCATACCAAGTTCTGAATGCTGTCTTCGGAATATCTGACTCCCTTATCTACAACTGGTAGTACCCCGATCTCAAGTTAATCTTGGAAAACCACTTAGCTCCCTGCAATTGATCAAACATGTCATCTATCCTTGGTAGTGGATACCAATTTTGAACGGTCATCTTATTTAACTTCCAATAATCTATGCATAAACGCAAAGTTCCATCTTTCTTTCTCACGAACAAAATTGGAGCTCCCCACAGAGACACAATAGGCTGAACATAGCCCTTATCTAGCAAATCTTGCAGTTGCTCTCTCAAATCCTTTATCTCAGCCAGAGCTATATGATACAACGATATAGAAATTGGCTCCATATCGATTTTTAACTCAATGCAGAATTCAATCTCACTCACTGGAAGAAATCCCAGCAAATCCTCAGGAAACACATCCGGATATTCCCTAACTACTGGAATATCATCCACTAAAACCTCTTCCTTCCCATTCTCTTTCACCCAAGCAAGATAGCTCACACATCCCTTCTCCAAAAATAGAGTAGCTTTCATAAATGAAATCAACTTAGCTACCGTCACTTTCCTCTCACCCTGAAACTCAAACTCCGTCTCTCTAAACGGATGAAAGGTGACTCGCTTCTCAAAGCAGTCCACCACTGTATGATAAGTGGACAACATATCCATCCTTACTATCAAGTCAAAATCCTCCATTTCTAACACGTACAAATCAGTTGACAGCTCATGTCCACTAATTGCGATAAAGATCTAACAACCTCACAGATATTCACATAACTGCTCGAAGGTGTAGCAACAACCATAAGTTCATCTAAGCACATAGGCAAAATATCAAAAACTTGCACTTATCTGGATGACACAAAAGAATGTGTGGATCCGGAGTCAAATAGAATGTGTGCATTAGACGAACCGATAGAAAGGGCACTTGCAATGATATTGTTGCTAGCCTCCGTATCTCTTCTCGTTAGAGCATACACACAAGGTTGTGCTCGACTTCCTCCACCTTCTAATCTCACTCCTTCAACCCTCAAACCAGCTTCCCTCTAATTCCTTAAAATAAATCAATATCTACGATTCACTAATTTGTAGTAAGTAGTGGAAATTTTGAGTTAGATCCAAAGAGGAACGAATAGTTTATTAATCTGTCACAACCCAAATCCGGGTCGCTGACTCAGCGTTAGGTCACGCTCTCCAAACCAAAGAGCCATGGTCCAACCAGCCTCATACAAATAAAGAACCGAAATATGGAAGCACTTTTATACAGAAATATGTAAATATATCACAAAATATCCATACGAAAGTCTAGAGTTCAAACTACTACAAATGTACAATGGAGCGACTCTACTAAGATTCACAAAAGGAATGCCATCCGAAGACTTCAGAAACCCGAGAAGAAGGTGACGAGTTTAAATGGTTGAATAGGCAAAACTCTTCGGATGACAAATGGATCCTAACTTTCGTCACCTGTGGAGGGAGGGGATAAGTACTTGGAAGTACTTAGTAGGAGATATTAAAATTAACCTATAATTAACTAACCAATCACATGCATTGACTCAAATCATACATAGACAAATAGTGCAAAATTAACATCTAGCACATCACAAGTAATTCAAATTAAATAATGATGAATACATTTTTGTACACATAGACACATTTCGACCCAAAGGTGGCATCGCAAATGCCAAAACATGGATGGACTTCGGATAAGTCTAGATTGTGTCACTCCCTTTCATAACACTGAGATACCATATCTTATAGCACTTTTCATATTCAAACTCCCCCGGCCATATCATAATCGTATCAAATCCAATGTATCCCAAAAAATATGTGTACATGTGCCAACATCCCCGGTTGGTCACGGGTAGACCTCATCATCCGCCATCTCACAAATTGACTCACACATATCAAATGCAAATTCATAAATACCAAAACCATAACCTCATAATCCCAAGGACTCATAATTTCCAAGACCATGCATAAACCAAAATCATCAAAGCACACAAATCAAAGACTCACATTCACAATCCATCAAATCACCACATAATTATCATATCAAAACAAAGTCACAAGTTTATAACAAACAATGTTAGCCAAAACCGAGGTTAGGGATAATATCACCATATTTTAACCAAATTGCACAAATTGCCCCAAAAGTGATTTGTACGTCGTTTCACATCCCTCGATGCTCGGACTCTACAAGGTGATCAACTAATCAAAAGAAATAGCCTTCTATCATTCCGAACCTCACAAACATAAGGAAATATGGAAATTCTATACCTAAGTCTCTAAATGTTGAATTCTCACACAAAGTCTCCAAAGCATGTATAAGAGTTCCTTAATCTAACTACAAAGTCTAGCTTATCACCAACCCTCCTCATACCAACAACCAAATGTCAACATCTACACATGCTCTTCATCAAGGTTAAACCTAAAGTTCCAAGCTATACATAAAAGTCCTCTAATCTCAACCTCAAAACATAGTTTAACATCCATAACCACCATAACTTACATTTAAAGCCTCAATACCCTCAAACCCCAAATCCTCTCCTTTCACAAAGTTGCTCAAACCTCACATACTTACACCTCCTTCAAGATCATCATAAACTCTACACTTAGATTCAATAAACCTAAGTCTAGAACTTACTTACCAGGTCATAAATCCAAGGTAAAACCTCTTCTTCTTCTCTTCTCCTCTTCTGCCACGTTTCTCCTCTCCCTCTCTCTCTCTCTTTCACTTTAATGGATGAGCACAAATGATCCACTCACAAACCTCATAGATATTTAATCCAAAAACTTACTAAAAGTAGTAAAACTAACCATAAGCCATTTGCCTCCTTTTCCACTTTGATCCTTGACTTTCCAAGTCATTCACAATCACTCCTACACTTCCACTAAAGTTCTAAAAAGTCTTTAAATCAATCCTCAATCCATAATTTCCATATGACTCATCGTTTCGTAAATTCTCCCAAACTCGACGAAAATAGAACTTAAAATCAAGCACTCAAAACTCTCTCATGATCTTATTAAATAAGTCCTCAAATGTCAAAAATCTCATCACCAAGTCATAGTCCTCGATATTATGAACCTATACAAATTTGAATCACCCAAATCGGAGATCGTATGAAGAAGTTATGAATTTTTGAAAATAAGTGCGTGCAGCCCGTAAAACCCTAGCGATCGCTGGAAAGGCTTGCGATCGCTAGCGTCGGTCCCCTTATTTTCCATAGCGATCGCTAGGAAAGGTAGCGATCGCAACAACCCAAAAACAAAGTTGTAGATCTAAGTCTTATAGATCTACTTGTCTTGGAATCGCTCGATTCGGAGTTCGTATGAGAGAGTTATGTGATAAACTCGAAAATGCGACAAACTAAGCCTATCAATCGTAACCCTCCCAAAACTCACCCAAAAACTCGGAAATGCTAACTCAAACCATAAAACACATAACAACAAAGTCGTACGCAATCGTGTCGTGGACAAATACGATTTGGAATCATCCAAATCAGGATCCATTTGAAAAAGTTACACTTAATTCCCCAAAGGACGACAAATTCAACCAAAGGTTTTAAAATCAATCGACACAAACACAACCAACGGTCAGACCTAGCGATCACGACTAAGACGAAATTAACGATGGGCGTAACATTAACCAAACTGTAAAAACAAGAAAATAAAAAGGGGAGGAGATTTGTGAATGATTGAAACTAAACTAAACTAATAAAAAGAAAATAAATATATGCACAAATAATGAGAAATAATTGATAGATTAAAAATTAGAATTCCAAGTGGTCAATAATTGGATCACTAAAGATACTCTATTTCATCTAGCAAATAGGGATAAATCTCTTGCGATCACAAAGAGGCTACTAACATTCTGTAATCAATTAGTCAAATGACTACCTAACTAATTGTTTATCATCTCGTGGGCGAGGATAACTATAAGGCAATAGCATTAATAACAGATGTCTCTACTCAGAGAGATTATACTCAAAACCTTGTTAAGTACAAACTAGTCTTACTTATTCATAGTTTATTAATTTGGTAACGACCGTTGCTTGGTGAATTAACTTTGTTCCTAGTTCAACTCCTAACTACAACCGCTAATAAGATATCAATGGCATGTTAGTTCTATAATAAATTTACGACCACAAACATTCAAGAACAATAATAAGAAGAAATAATTAAATACTAAAATGAATAAGAAGAATACCATAAGATCCTCACAACTATGAGTTCCTCCCTCCAATTCACCAAGAGAATTAGTTCTTCATAATAAAAATAAAACCTAATTTACAAAATGAAAAAATGATGATTGGGGGAGGTAGAATAGAGATCCCATAAAACTAAAGCTAATATGGTATATACAACTCTCCTAAATCTTAAAATTGGGTCGACCTAAAAAGTCATAATTTCTTAGAAAACTAAATTTCTAATTTTGCCCCAAAATTCTCACAATAATGTTTTGTCTGATCAGTCTTCAGTATTTTTGCCATAACATATTTTTCCTGAATTCTATTTATTCATTCTTTATATCGACAAAAAGAAAAAAGAAAAATTTTCAATTTTTTCTTTAATAAGCTTCTCATAATTTAGCTCCAAAACTGAAGAACACTCCCTTTCAACACAGTTCTCCCTGCTAAACTCCTTTTTCGAGTATAATTTCTTTTAAAAATTACCTCTTTTCCTATAAATTAGCACAAAGAGTCTATTAGTCACAAAAAACTCAATATTTAACTAAATAAATAAAAACTAAAGATAAAAGTACAAAATAAATGCAAAATCTTATGCATTTGATGCATGTTTTAAACACGCATCAAATCTCATTTTTAAAGATAAAATATTTTAAATAATATAGACTCATAAGTCACAACCCATAGAAATGGCAATAAGTAAGGCATTATTGATATGATTCAATGTATATCCTAATTTTTTTAAATGGATCCATACCTTTCTACGACTCTATGAGTATCTTTAATAAAGATTCGGTCCCACACTTTTGGATCTAAATAAGAATTTATACCCTATCTATATATCCATTATTTGGTAACATATTATTTTTATTTTTAATATAATCTATATCAAAATTAAGAAAAAATGAAATATGTATAATAAAAAGATAATATCAAATTTAATTTAAATCAAATAGTAACAAAATATTATCAATAAACTGATAAATATTAAATATAAAGTTCCGACATATGTTATGAGTCATACTTATGCATATTATAGGTGCAACTTTCTTCAAAGAATTGTTGTTAGTTGATGGTGAAAGGTGTGGAACTTTTAAAAGTACAACCGAGGCACGGAGACTATTAGAGAATGATAACAATGTGAGCGCATGTATGACTAAAGCATCAATAATCAAGATATGTGTTGAGAATTGTTTTTACTAGCATATTGTTTTTTTAACCTGGGATGTGTTAGAAAGTTATTGGAGGATTTTTTTCAACGACATGGTTGAAGATTATTCGAGCTTACGTGGTAGAAGCTCTACATTCTTATCAAAATAGTCTTCTTAGAGAGTTGGATCTACTTCTTTACGAGCACAAATTGTAGCCATATTTGATGGTGATTTACAAATGTCTAATTTGATCTAAGAAGCGTTCAAACAGATATATACTTGTGTGTTCTATTTGATATGAATCTGATGGGCCAGATGTTCCAAGCTGAATTTAATGCAAGTTTGTGCAAGTCCAAGGACGTCCATGAAGCCCATGCAAAGCCCATACACGTCATTGAAGCTATTTAGGAAGTTATTTGCTCTGAGATTTTGTTTTGGAGAGTTTGAAGCTAATTTGGAAGCTTAGGATGCACGCAATCTTCTGGAATCATGCAAGGACGAATTTCAACCTATTTAGTCCATGCATCTACTTGTTTAGGACGTGCAATATTAGTTATTCTATTATATATTATGTATTTAGATTACTTCTTGTTTAGTAGATTACAATCTGACCAGAATTCACCTATTTAGGAATAAGTATAATTTGGTCAGATTACAAGCTCCTTTTTAGGAGTTAGATTGTTTAGGAACGTTTGAAGACTTTGTAGCCTATATAAAGGCATCCTAGCATAATAAAATGTGGACCCCAATACATGAATTCATTCTAAATATTATAAGTCTTTGACTTAGTGAGTTTTGATAACTCTTCTCGTTCTTGCCTAAGCTTGTGTGTCATTTAGCTTGAACTTTATCTTCACTTATCAAACGAGTTTACCACCCTTGTTTGTTGCATGATTTGACCTTGACTTAAAGTTCTCAGATTGCTCTTGGCTCGGGTTGAGGCTCTTTTGCCGAGGTTCTTGCTGGTTCAGTTCGTGGGTTTGAAGTCTACTCCATCCTAAGCAACAATAGATCCGTATAACTGTGTTTCTCCTACCGAGATCACATCATTTGGTATCAGAGCTACGGTTTGTTATTTTAGGCTATCTATCCTTGTTATTTCTGTTTGTTAGGTTAGTTTGTCTCACATTAAGTAGTTGAGTCATTTTAGTTTTTTGTTTTTCAATCAGATTTGTGACTTAGTGTTCTAGGTTGTGTATTCTGATCAAGAAAAAAAAATGAAAAAAATGGAAAAAAATAGAAAAGAAACAAAAAAAGAGGAAATAGAAAACAAAAGAGGAAAGAAAAGAGAGAAAAAAGGGAAATGAAATTTTTTTTCAGCAACATATTTCGGGAAGGCCAAACTTTAGGTAACGTTGATTTTAAGGTGTTTGAGGAGGCCTTGGTAGGAAAGTGCCAACAAATATTGTGAGCAGAGATTGAGCCATTGCACCAAAGAATGGATGCCATAGAGAAGTCTCGCACAAGGTAACAACCAAGAGGCAAACTTCATGCACAAAGGAGTAGGGTACCTAATGGAGGGTCAAGCGGAGCTGATTCTATCTCTGAGAGGAGACGTCAAATTACCACAAGGGACAATGAAGACAAGTGGAAGGAATTTAAAGCCGACTTGGCTAGAACAATTGACTTGCATTTAAAAGAAGTTGATGAAGCACGACATAAGAACATATTTCAAGCTAAGTGCAAAACTGAGGAGAATGTATGTTGTTCTGATCACATTATTGAAGATGTTTTGACATGGGAGGAATTTGGTGAATTTGCAAATGATTTATTTGATGGAGATGGTTTTGATGAGCATGACATGTCACTTCTTTACTTGAGAGATTTGTTTGACGAATCAGAAGTTATGGAAGTTGATCACATGAGGAGGCACCTTGTTACTATTATTGGTGAACGTGATGAACTTGTTGTTATTAATGCCAAGGAAGAGGTTCAGCCCATATCTTACATGTCTCTAGATTTTGTTATTACATATGTTGATCTTATTGACTTCTTAGGAGTTGATAAGTATGATTATATTGGATGCTCAGTATTGGTTAACTTGTGGAATAGTTTGAAGTTTAAGGAAAGGGTTGTGCGAACAAGCATGTTCTTGACTTTCAGAATGGAGATGATGTCTTGTTACTTATGCTCAAAGTATTTATTCAATTGGAGTGGAAGATATCAAGTGCAGCCACGAAGTTCAAAGAATAATCCTTGTTCCAGCAATATGATTCATCCGAGAATGCCGGGCATATGCAAGGATTTGAGGACAAATCCCTTTCAAGAGGAGGGGAATGATATGAATCTGATGGGGCAAATGTTCCAAGCTGAATTTAATGCATGTTTGTGCAAGTCCAAGGACGTCCATGAAGCCCATGCAAAGCCCATGCACGTCATTCGAATGGTTTGTGCTCATATGTTTAAATGGATCGCTCTGATATGTTCGAATGGTTCTCTCTGATATGTTTAAATGGTTCTCTCTAACATATTCGAATAGTTTGCTCTAACATGTTCGAATGGTTCACTTTGATTTGTTCAAATGGTTCTTTCTGTTATGTTCGAATAGTTTGCTCTGATATGTTCGAATGTTTCCTTTTGATATGTTCGAATGATTCCTTTTAATATGTTCGAATGGCTCCTTCTGATATGTTCGAATGGTTCTTTCTCATATGTTCGAAAAATACCTTCTGATATATTTGAATAGTTCATTCTAATATGTTTAAATAGTTCGTTGTGATAAGTTCGAATATTTACTAGTTTATATAAAAAATTTTGATATGATCGAACATTTACTAGTTTATATAAAATATTATGTCAAATTGTTTACTAGCTTATATAAAATATTTTGCTCAATTATAATAAATATTTTATCTAATTTTATCAAATAGTTTTTATAATGATAATAAATGTTATATCTATTTAAGTCAAATGGTTTTACTAATTATTAAAATATTAAAAATTAAAAAAATTGTAAATTTTAATTGAAAAATAAAGTTTAAATTAGTGAAATAAAAATTTACAATCAATAACGAAAACAAATCCAAATAACCTTCCCAAATACAAAAACAAAAAGTGACGTAATTCAGAAATAAAATGACACGCGTATTTTATCTATTTCTGGCAAGTTAGTGTATATTTTTCTAAATTTGAAACAATTATTTTGACTTAAATAGATATAACATTTATTATCATTATAAAAACTATTTGATAAAATTAGGAAAAATATTTATTATAATTGAGCAAAATATTTATTATCATTTTTATAATTAGATAAAATATTTGTGTGCAACAATTCTTAATATCATTTAACGATTTTATGTTTGAATTTTGTGTTCTTAGGTTATCCATTTGATATAGTAAACCATTAAACTCTGTTATTAAATCGAATTATTAATTATCCTATGAAGTCTAAAATACAACTCAACTCTTAAAACCATATTATCCTAATTAATCATTATATTGAATTTCTTGTTTTCATAATGTAACATGTATTTTTTAGAAAAAAAATTTTATACCTATGTTTTACACTTTTAGGAATTAGAATAATAAGTGAAAATACGCACAAATATTTAGAGCAATAAGTGAATAATTTCTTCTAGTTTAACTCAGACTTTTTGAGTTGGAGTAATTGCAAACATATTATTGTTAAATACTTACATGGATAAACTTTCTCACATATCAAAGATTTTAACGAGTTCAAAATTGTAAATATAATGTATTATTAAAAAAATGGAATGGTAACAATTTCTGAATTATATCAAAATTAGTTAGTACGGTAAGAAATTTATGTAGATTGTGCTGATATTTTGTGCATACAATTTTGACATTTTTTTCATCAATAATGATATGTGTATTTTTTCAATGTTTACAATAATGACATTTTTTTCATGTGATACAAGTTTGTGTAATTTTTATTAATTTGGTAATGTGAATTTTAAATTTTTGCAAAAAAAAAATCTATGATATGTGTATTTTTCTATTTTATGATAATGACAATTCTTCTTTACGATTTTGGCCATTGTATTTTTTTAACTTTGGTCCTCTAATTTTTTAATTTTTGCAAAAACATTATGTTATAGTTAAACCCTAGAATTTAAGGTTTTTTAAGAAAAAGTGCAAGAAAGAGAGGGAGGAAGAAGATTGAGTTGGCAAAGGAGGGAGAGTGAGAGAGAAGAGAAATGCGTGATCTTTACTCGTTGGAATAACTATTTTTATAAAGTTTAGAATAGTCTCTTGTAACTACCGACTTCTCTACTTATACTAGTTTGGCCGTATTATAATTCCGTTACTACGCATTTGTATATTCTACAAATTAGTCCTTATTATAACACCTCATCCTCTTAAATATCATTGTCCTCAGGATACGTAAATTGATGAATGATTCTTAAGCAACAAATCATAGCAAGTCAAAGAGCAAATACTACAACTTGTTGATTAAGAATCATTTCTATCCCTGATTCTGCAGCTGTTAAAGCAAGCTCAAGATCAAATACTCTAACAATTACAAAATTGAATGTTGGATGTTCAAGTTCTTGTTGCTGAATCATATTGACAATAGGTTAATTCCCACTAGAACCACTAGGTGCTTTATGGTGTTGATTGTTTTAGTTGTTGGCTTAAACTTCGAATGAATGCTGAGTTTTGCAATGGAATAGCACACGTATCGTGCGTGCAATTTTATTAGTTTTAAATAAGTGTGATTTATGTAACGCTAGAATACTGGATAAAAAAATATTCAATTACATATTAACTTAAAGTAAGATGTTCAATTTTCGATGGTAAAAGATTTAAAATAAAATGGATTCAGGGGGTTTCGGGTTGAAGGTTTTTAACATGCAATTAACAATTAATTGCATAAACAATTAAGCTTAATTAAGAACCAAATTAAGCAAAGATTAGCATATTACTTGTTGTAGCGATGGGCCTGCGAAGATCAACTACATCGATGCGAGGTTTCGGTCGAGGCACGATCACAAACCGATCGAATAGGTGCCCAAATTCCACAAAAGGACCTATGCGTAATCTATTGAAAATGGCTACTCTTAAATACCAATCCAAATCAGTGTGTTGCTATCTCAGTTGTAACCATCAAATGGTTGCAGGAACTTTTTATTTTATAGCAAAGATCTTTTGGTGTGTGCATGTGGAGTAGGAGCCACTTGTCACACAAGTGGGCTTCCTACCCATGCAATGCAACACTACACATCAGATATTTTCTGATGATGGGCTGGGCCCAACAATCTCCCACTCATCCATTATCGATCACAATCAACAATGGATGTAACATGGGCCCAAGACCAAAAAATAACACACATTCATCATTGACCACAGTCAACAATGTACAGATTACATTTTATAGATTTTCGTGCGACCAGCACATGCCGAGTATTTTTAGTCAAAATTCAGAAGCACCGACACACGAGCTAGCTGAATAGCGGCATCTCGACATCTCACAAAATAATGAAGTGTGCTTTCACCCTAGGACTCATATCACATTCCATTATTTTACACAATGATTTCAAACAATTTTATTCATTTTCACTATTGTACTTTTCAATACAATTGGTATACCTGAACAACGAATCTCGAAATGCGATGAACATAGTTCCTTCTCCCATAACTATAATCTTTCCATAATGAATTAGCCTGCTTTTCTAATCAGCCCTGCCAGGTCGAATCGATATGTCATAACCTATTCATGGACTGACTAAGCTAGCAGCACTAAATCATATTTCCAGAATGCATTTAGGATCTTAAGGGCAAATATCGGGAACACACAGTTCTCGAAACGCAGTCTCACACCAGGGATTGTGAAATCAATAAACATTTTAATCCCATCCGGTGGTCGAATAACACACAAGATACTCATTCTTGTGTTATGGTGTATATTCCATTTTATAGGAACACATGCCAATTCACACTATACTAGAGTCATAACCACAGTTTAACTCTAGGCTTTAAGACAGTGGGTATGATAAATTCTACTTAATTTTTATCATATGGATTACAGAAGATCCAAATACAGTAACTCTTTACTGTATCCCAATACAAATCTTGCTCGTCTAGCAAGACGGCATTCTACCGTAGGATATTGCATATCTAAATATCCAACAGCTGTCTCATCTCAATCAAGAATCAACACATTTGACTCCCATTGAGGTAAACACCCGTGTGAGTAGGCTACTTATCTGTCTGACACGTTACGTAAGATTTTCATATTGCCAAAAACAAAACTTTATTTATAAACGAAAATGTCGCAAACCTAATGACTTTACATGTTTTTCGAACACTTCTCGAGATAACGCTTTGGTCATTGGGTCTACAACCATATCTTGAGTAGATATATGTTTCATACACAACTCATTGTGTTTCACTAAACTTCTAACAAAATGAAATTTAATGTCTATATGCTTAGCTCTACTATGAAAACGAGGATCCTTAGCATAAGCTATCGCCGCTTCATTGTCGCAGAATAGACTCACTAGTTCCACTGAGTTGAGCAGGGACAAATGAGTTAAGAATCTTTTCAGCCATACCGCTTCTTGTGCAGCATGAGCTGAAGCTACGTATTCAGCTTCCATTGTTGAGAGGGATATGCAAGTCTGTTTCTTGCTGCTCTATGAAATGGCAGCCCCTCCCAACAGGAACACAAAGCCAGACGTTGATTTCTTTTTGTCAACGTCACCTCCCCAGTCAGCATCAGTGAATCCCTTTAGCTTCAGGTCTCTGCCTTGAAAGCACAAGGAATATTCTACAGTGGCATTCATGTATTTCAATATTCCCTTAACGACTTTCCAATGAGACATACTATGGTTAAATTGGTATCTGCTTACAATGCCAACAGCATAGCAGATATCAGGTCTCGTACACATCATAGCATACATGAGACATCCAACCGCATTGGCATAAGGAATCTTTTCCATATTCCTCTTCTGTTCAACTGTTGTTGGACATGAATTTTTGTTCAAATTATGACCCTTAACTAATGGAACGTACTTAGGGTTGCTGTTAGTACAATTGAACCGTTCTACTACTTTACGAATATATGTCTCTTGTGAAAGAGACACAATTCTCTTCGAACGATTCCTCGAAATCTTAACTCCGAGTATGTATTCAGCTTCTCCTATGTCTTTCATATTAAAATTGGAAGAAAACCAATTTTTGATTTCGACAAGTAATCCCATGTCATTCGAGGCTAAGAGTATATCATCAATATACAAAGTGATGATGATAAATTTCTTACCTGATCGCTTAACATATACACAGTGATCTTCGTCTATCATAATAAAATCATTTGACATGATAGTATTATGAAAACGAATGTACCACTGTCTAGACGATTGCTTTATGCCATAAATTGATCTATTCAATTTGCAAATCTCTTGTTCGTGGCCTTTTTGGATGTAGCCCTCAGGCTAAATCATATAGATTTTTTCATCCA
The DNA here is from genome assembly GCA_012979155.1 of Hypericum perforatum. NCBI lineage: Eukaryota > Viridiplantae > Streptophyta > Magnoliopsida > Malpighiales > Hypericaceae > Hypericum > Hypericum perforatum. The sequence continues at coordinate 24,507 of SOPF01027846.1, forward strand.
ATTTTCCGTTGACAAAAGCAGTCTTAACATCCATTTGATGTAATTATAGATTCATGTTAGCGACCATAGCTAGAATGACCCTAATTGATGTGAATCTAACAACAGGAGCAAAAGTCTCCTCATAGTCTATGCCTTTCTGTTGTCTAAATCCTTGTGCAACCAGACGAACTTTGTACCTTTCGATACTGCCGTCTGCTTTACGCTTGACTTTGAGAATCCACTTATTCCTAATAGCCATACGTCCTTTAGGTAGATCAACCAGATTCCAAACCTGGTTGTTAGTCATAGAAGACATTTCTTCCTCCATAGCTTTTATCCATTCTTTCTTTTGCGGAGAAGATAGAGCTTCAGAAACATTTCTGGGCTCATCTACATCCTGAAGTATGGTTAGAAGAACTTCACCCGAATCACCAAAACTTTTTAGTGATATCAGGGAAGCATTAGCTGTACCTTCGATAACAAATCGTCATTGGGGTATGCTAGTTCTTTCAGACTTACGAAATTCCCGATTTTGATAAATGTCACGCATATATTTATCATATTCGGGAATCGTACTACTACTAGGCAGAAGTTCTGTACTCCCACTGGAATAGGGAACCATTAACCTTTTACGACTAAGACAAGTTTCTTCCAGACTATGCTGAGACGGAAAGTCACGACTTTCTGTCTCAATTCTCCCACTCGGAAGAATAGGTCCAGAAGGCTATGGTTCAACAGTTTCATATAGATTAAGGTTATTGCTAACCTCACTCAGCCTAGGAAACTCATTCTCCAAAAAAATAACATCTCGTGACTCAATTTTTATTACACGTCCATTATCCAGTTCACTAATGAACACATACCCTTTAAATACCTCAGAGTATCGTATAAAGATACTTTTTCTACCTCTCGGTCCTAATTTACCAAAAGCACTTGAGGTAGAATGGACATAAGATGCACACCCCCATGGCTTAAAATAGGATAGATCGGGTTTACGATCTGTCCACATTTCATAAGGGGTGGTATTAATAGTTTTTGAGGGTACATGGTTAAGAACATATGCGGCAGTTAATAGCGCATCTCCATAATACGAAATTGGCAAATTTTCCTCTACCATCATAGATCTAACCATGTCCATAAGGGTTCTATTCCTTCTCTCAGCTACCCCGTTCTGTTGAGGTGTGTAAGGAATGGACAACTGATGTTCAATTCCTTTTTCAACACACAATGCATTAAAATCATCTGAAAGATATTCACGGCCACGATCCGTTCGTAAAGCCTTTATCTTTCTGTCCTTCTGATTCTCAACAAAACGCATATATGTCATGAAGTAAGTTAATGCTTATGACTTGTGAGAAATCAGGTATATCAGACTATATGTCAAATAGTCATCAATAAAGGTGATGAAATAATAAGCACCATGTCTTGCCCTCACATTCATTGGGCCACAGATGTCAGAATGAACTAAGTCTAATGGAAATTTGGCTCTAGTTCTGGTTCCAAATGGTTTTCTAGTACTCTTTCCTTCTAGACAAGGAACGCATCTAGGTAATATAGACTTTTCTACGTTACCTAACAGTCCGGCCTTAGCTAGACGATTTAAGCGATCTTGGCCAATGTGTCCAAGTCTAGAATGCCACAAATTTAAATAATCTTGTGATGAATTAGAACTTGTGACTAAAGAATAACTATTATAAGGAACAATATCCAATATTATAAAACCATCAGATTTAAAACCGCAACCATAATGAACATTATCCAAGAACAGTTTAACAACATCGTTCCCAAACAACAGGGAAAAACCTAAAGTCATCAAAGCAGTTACAGAGACTAGGTTCCTACTAATATCCGGAGCATATAACACGTCGTGTAGAAGGAGAGCACGCCCAACACTAAGGTGTAAACTGCTGGTGCCCAGACCTTTCACTTCTACCGATGAGTTATTGCCAACAAATATATTCTTTGCTCCACTTGGCAATCTCCAGAATTCAACAAAGGAACTTTGGTGTCTAGCTACATGGTCAGTTGCTCCCGAATCTATCACCCACAAAGAATATGATTCAGTAAGTAGGGTACAAGAAGATACATTAATCTCAGACACAGTTGAGTTTAAGTGTACCTGCTTAGGCATTTTGCAATCTCTTGCAAAATGTCCCTTCTTTTGGCAGTTATAACATTTCACCTTCGAAATATTAAATGCCTTTTTCTTTTTCGATCCTGAGCTTTCTGCTTTGACTCCTAGGTCAGCTGCCTTTGGAGTAGAAGAACCTTTACCCTTTCTTTTTCCTTTCTTTCTCTTTCCCTTGAAGCTATTTGAACTGATCAAATTAGCTTCAGGGTAAGTTCTCGCAGCTAGAAGACAATCTTCTTCTAGCTCGAGATGTCTAGCAACATCCTCAAATGTTACTAGATTATCAGAATGGGTAAGGTTCATCTTCATGTGTTCCCAATTCGCAGGCAAACGAACGAATGACAGCTTAAATCTGCTGCTCGTTACTAAGCACGTGACCGGCCTCAGCCAGATCACTTATCATGTTGGACATCATCCTAAGATGTTGCCTCATAGAAAGTTCGGGACGTTTCTTGAAGGTGTCAAACTTTATTGTCAAGGTACAAAGCCTTGACACAGAAAGCCTACCAAATTTTGCTTTGAGTGCATCCCAAAGCTCTTTCGCATTCTCATAAATGCGAAATTGCCTTGTGATGTCATCCATTATGGCACTTAATAAGATCAAACGAGCAGTAGAGTTCTTCTTTTTCCAAACAGCATAGGCTTCAACATTACGCCTATGCTGGGCAGACTGACCTTGTTCAGGTTCAAGCATGACGATATGTATTTGCTCTAGAACCTCTTGTTCCTCAAGCACATACTATATCTTCATGCTCCAGTTATCATAGTTTTCACCGTAAAGCCTCAGCTCACGGTTCAACTCAGATACGATTGTCTTAGTGGCTACCATCATTTCTATAGGGAATTACCAAAATATAAGAATACACATAGAAAGTTTTATTTTAGGCAATATGAAACAGTTTACTATAAAATCATAACTTTAATAATACATAGTCTTTGATTGGTCTCGAAATCGAAGTAGGTCGCTAGAGTGCTTCCCATTACCATTCGAGATATAATCTCTAACTAAGATCATATAAAGTTTATATACAGTAAACTCAAGCAGCACATGAATAAAATAAACACAATTTATTTATTCATGTAGTGCAATTGTATGTAAACACGCATACAAAAACACAAGTATTTTGCAAAATAAATAAACACTTTTATTTAATTACAACATGTTCTCATACATATTACACAAATATATACAAAAAACATAAACATTTACATAACGAGTACTTAACTTATTACATAAACATATTATTTTCTAATATAATAAAAGAAAATAAATACAGAAATAACCATGACTTATCACACTAATCCACTCGGTATGGACGATCGGGTGAACCAGTCTGGGACTCAAGATCTTCTTCCGGATCTTCCTCCTTAGACAAAATGGGAGGAGGAACAGATCTGGAAGACTCCCCTAGACCCTCAGGAAACGGAGTAGGGACAGAGTCCAACACCCAAGTGATTAGGGCATTGGGAAATACATACGCAAACGTATGAGATAAGTAGTGGCTTATCTCAAAACCACTCCTTAGCTCTAAATGCTCAGGCGTATGCATCTGTCTCTATAGCCCATGAGTCTCTAGATGGTTCAGAAGCAATGAGACAGCAGACCTGTGGGAGAGTACAGACGGATTAAACAAACTGGATAATCCACTAGCATAGTCCATCGTGGTCAAAAGATCACGGAACATGGTGATCCAGTCTGCTCCATGATCGTATGCCCCCAACAAGACCGCCTCCTGCATCTCCCGATGTACCGAGACGATGTGATTCGCTATCACATACGTCTCTTCATAGAGCAACAAAGGTGGCAACCTCCTACGTAACAGAGCCCTCCTCAGGGCCTCCATGTTAATAGGTGGCTGCCCTCCCTCCGATATCGTATCCTGCAACATATGCAAGACAATTTCCGGGTCAGATCGTATATCCCCCAAAAATCGAGATCGAAAAAACATTTTCAATCTCCGATGTGCCTGTGATACAATGGATATTTCTTACAATTGTTTTTTAAGAACACATTCAAAAAAAATGTAGACTAATCAAAATAGTCACATATTTTAATCAATCTTTCAATTTTATTGAACAAAACACACTTATTCAACAAAATCAGAATCTAATTAGGACTTAATTATAAATCAATTCGAAATCAGGGACTTAATTCAATCAAAAAACAATCCAAAAGGATTAAATCAAGATTTAATTAAAAGCACCGAGGACTGATTCGCAAAAAACCACCCCAGATATTTAAACCATTTTCTAAAAAACACGCAAAATCCCGAAAATGCCCCCCACACAAAATCCCTTTCCTTCCTCACTTTCTCTATCCCCAAAAACCTAAACCCTCCGAACCACCTCCAATGGCTGTGTCACGAACTCAACTCGAAGTGAAAGAATGGGGAAATATAAGGAAGAGAGAGAGAGAGAGAGAAAGAGAGAGAAGGAGGAAACAAGTTTGTTGAGAATATGTAAATCTGGACTAAAAACTATATTCTGATGTTTACAAGGTATTTATATGAACTTTTACAATACTTCCCGCCCAAGCTAACAGCTATTAACTGACTTCCTTTTCCCGCTCGATCTAACGTGGCAACGACTTCTTGCTGGCCACTGACTCTGCGACACGTGTATTAGTTATCCTCATCATCTTTCTCAGCAAATAACATCAAACGACTGGTCGTCCATTCAAGTGCACACCAGCTGTTTGATCCTTTTACTCTGACAAACCCCTCTTCTAAAAATCTTCCTTGTCCTCAAGGATCAGCTGCTCGATTCAACTCACAAATTTCAGGGAACTAATTAACAATTGTCGTGAAGTCCTCCCATGTCGCTTCCTCTTCATTCAAGTTCGCCCATTTGATTAATACTTGAACCACAGCTCTGTTCTCCCTTTTAACAATCCTTTGTTGAAGAACAGCTTCTGGCATCAGCTTAAGTTGCCCATCTGCTGTAGTTAACAGAGGCGTGCTGACCACTGAAGTAGATGGTCCTATCTTCTTCTTCAACACTGAGACATGGAACACAGGATGGATAGCACAACCTTGGGGCAACAATAAGCGATAAGCCACTGAACCAATCTTCTCTAATATCTCATAGGGTCTATAGTACTTAGCTGATAGTTTCAAATTTTTGCGCATTGCCACTGATACTTGTCGATACGGCTGTAATTTGAGATAGACTAAATCACCAACATTTAGCTGTCTTTCTGACCTCTTCTTATCTGCAAAAGTTTTCATGCGATCTTGAGCTCTCTTAAGACGATCCTTCAAATTATGAGCAACTTGAGCTTGCCTGGTGACTAAATCAGCAACTGAAGCAACTGATGGTTGCTCATCCCTCAATCCAAGAATCAATGGTGGAGGGTAACCATAGAGGACCTCAAAAGGTGAACGTTGAAGGGATGTGTGGAAGCATGAATTGTACCATAGCTCTGCTAAAGAGAGCCACTGGAACCATGTGGTCGGTCTAGTGAAACACATACTTCTGAGGTAATTTTCTAAACATTGATTCACGCACTCTGTTTGGCCATCCGTCTATGGATGATAGGCCGTGCTTAAGTGAAGCTTCACCCCCCATTGGTCGAAAAGAGATTGTCAAACGTTGCTGGTGAAAATTCGATCTCTGTCTGATATGATTTCTGCAGGAAATCCATGTAGCTTACAAATGTTTTCAGCAAACTGTCTACCAACCTGGAGAGCTGTGAATGGATGCGACAATACAAGAAAGTGCGCATACTTGGAGAAGCGATCCACCACCACCAGTATAGTGTCTTTTCCCCCTGATCTAGGCAATCCTTCAATAAAGTCCATGGACACACTCTTCCACACTCCTTCGGGGACTGGTAAAGGTTGTAAGAGACCAGGTGCAGATACATGCTCTGACTTACAACGCTGACAGACATCACAACTTTGCACCCAATTTTTGACATTCAATCTCAAGCTAGGCCAATAAAAGTATCTCTTAATTCTTTTATACGTCACTAGTGTGCCCGAGTGACCACCTACAGCTACAGAATGGAGCTGGTGAAAAATATCAGTCCTCAAGTTCCCAGCAGAGCCAACACAAATGCGCTGCTTATAACGTAAAATACCATTGGATAACTGATAATGCGGAACCAATTGAGGTTGTAGAAGCAATGTTTGAATTAAAGCCTGCATACCTTCATCACCTGCATAGCTAGACTCAACCTCATTTAACCACAAAGGAACTGCAGTTGACATAGCTGAAACCTCATGATCTGCAATTCACAATAATGCATCAGCTGCCTTGTTGTCTACACCTTTCTTGTATTCTATAACAAAATCAAGCCCCATAAGCCGCGAAACACCTTTCTTTTGAAGATTGGTGTGAACCTTTTGCTCTACAAGGTACTTCAAACTTTGATGGTCAGTTTTGATGACAAAGGTTCTGCCCTCGAGATAGTGACGCCATTTAGACACTACTACTAATAAGGCCAATAGTTCTTTTTCATAAACGGGCAATCCAGCTGTTCGAGGACCCAAAGCTTGACTCAGGAAGGCAATTGGTTTACCATTCTGAGATAAGACAGCTCCTAAACCCAAATCAGATGCATCCGTTTCCAACACAAACCCTGTTGTGAAGTCCGGATAAGCTAAAACTGGTGCATTTATCATCTTGCTCTTGAGAATTTCAAATGCTGCAGTTGCTTGAGCAGACCACTCGAATCCATCCTTCCTCAACAAATTAAACAAGGATCTGGCAATCTCAGCATAACCACGAATGAACTTCCTATAATAACCTGTCAATCCAAGAAACCCTCTGAGATCCCTGACATTGGTTGGCTCTTTCCACTCCTTGATGGCTGCGATTTTCATTGGGTCAGTGCTGACACCAAGGCCAGAGATGACATGACCCAAATAATCCACAGATGCCAAACCAAAGTCACACTTGGATGATCTGAGAAAGAAACTTCTCTCCTCAAGGTTTCAAAAACCTATTGCAAGTGCGATAGGTGAATCTCTACAGTGCTGCTGTAAATAAGTATATCATCGAAGAATACGAGCACGAATTTGCATAAAAATGGAGCAAAAGTCTTGTTCATCACTGCTTGAAAGGTAGCTAGAGCATTGGTTAAGCCAAATGGCATCACTCGGAGCTCAAAGTTATCATGGTGTGTCCTAAATGCAGTCTTTTGGGCATCCTCTTCTTTCATCTTGATCTGGTGGTAGCCCGCATGAAGATCAAGCTTAGAAAAGACACAAGCTCCTAACAACTCATCCAAAAGATCATCTATTATAGGAATTGGATACTTATTCTTGATGGTTTTCTGGTTTACCTGCCTATAATCTACACACATCCTCCAACTTCCATCCTTCTTCTTCACTAACAAAATAGGTGATGCATAAGGACTTTCACTCTCAGCAATAAAACCAGATTTTAGTAGACCTTCCACCTGCTTTTCAATCTCCTCCTTCTGAAAATGTGGATATCTATAAGGTCTGATTGATATTGCAGATGTTCCTTCTTGCAAAGGAATGCTATGATCGCAGCTTCTCAAAGGAGGTAAAGAAGTTGGTTCTTTGAAGAGATCCTCATAAGATCTAAGTAACTTCTTTAACTCTGACTGAAACTCCAACCCAAAGCTAGCACCAAATTCCTCCTTAAACACCATCTTCTCTGATTCTGCACTACTGATCTCCTCCATCCAGTAGAACATTATCAATTCTTCAACCTGTTACTTGTAAATTTCTTGCGATAAAGCTGTAGAAGTAATGCAGCTGAGTTCTTCATCTTTACTGTTGCTTCTATATCCATGTAACACGATTGACTTTCCCTTGTTCTGAATAGTTGCCTCTGCTTTAACGAAGTCAAACAGAATTGGATTGCAACCCTACATCCAATCAGTGCCTAATACTAGATCATACGTACCAAGTTCCAAGATTCTAAAATCAAAGGTAAATATGCTACCACTCATCTCCCAGCTGACATTGTGACATGATTTGTTACATGTCACTCTTGACCCATCTGCCAATGAAATTACCATTCCACCACCAGTAACTTCATCCAAACGTAGATCCCTTATCAGTTTTGCATTAATGAAAGTTGCTGTGCTTCCAGTATCCAACAAGATAAGAATGGGTCTATTTCTCATACGACCCCTCAATTTGAGTATTCCACTACCAATACTTCCATAAATTGCATGCATTGATACTTTAGCCAACTCATCCTCATTAACTACTTCACTCACCAGTTCTTCGTTAGAATCATCCTCCATCATACGTAAACCAGCTTTCTTGTATTTACATACATGACCTTTCACCCAAGGCGTCTCCCCACATGTGAAACAAAATGGTTCTTTCTTCTTTCCCATTTGATCAGCTGTATGATGTGAACCAGTTGATGCACCCCAACTGCTCAATGTATTTCCTGATCCAAACTGGGATGCTTTTAAAGCTATCTCTTGTAACCTAGCCTTCTCTATAGCATCACTCAAAGTAGAAGGTGTATGAGTTCTCACTAAGGGTTTGATCTATTCTGATAATCCATCAACAAACGAATGTGTAAAGTATGATTCTGACAAACAAGAATTTTCCCTCAGCATCAGACCCTTCAATTCTTCAAATTTCCACATATTCCTCTACTGTACCCATCTGCTTAAGGTGATTGAACTCCTCTACAATTCCTCCTGGAGAATGAGTACTGAATCTCTTACACAAAGCCTCTCCAAACTGCTTTCAACTCACCTCTTTAACTTGCAGCAACCATCCATCAAACCAAATTTCTGCAACCTCATCTAAGTATATCCCTGCCATTTCCACTTTCTTGAACTCTTCCACCTTATACACCACAAAGTATTTCTTGCATATCCTCAACCATCCCCTAGAGTTCAAAGGTGTAAAGGGTGGAAAATCTAACCTGGGATTTGGCGCGCTTTCTCTTCGATTGTACATTTGGGTTGCTGCCTCTGAAGTAGCCTCCACAGAATCTTCGATCACCACCGGAGGTGGAGCCATTACCACTGGACTGGGACCCAGTATTCCTCGATCCGTAACCAACTTCTGGAGCAACTCACACATCTCCTTTTGTGAACTCGACATCGAATCTAAATGGTTCATCACCGACCCAAAATGTTCTCTAGTTTTTTGCTCATTTCTTTTGATTCTTGATTCCATAGATAAGAACTTTTCCTCGATCTTGCGAAACTGATTCTCCGCGTTTTTCCAGCGTGTCTCCATAGCCAAAGCTTTGATACCAATTTGTCACGAACTCAACTCGAAGTGAAAGAATGGGGAAAGATAAGGAAGAGAGAGAGAGAAAGAGAGAGAAGGAGGAAAGAAGTTTATTGAGAATATGTAAATCTGGACTAAAAACTATATTCTGATGTTTACAAGGTATTTATATGAACTTTTACAATACTTCCCGCCCAAGCTAACAGCTATTAACCGACTTCCTTTTCCCGCTCGATCTGACGTGGCAATGACTTCTTGCTGGCCATTGACTCTGCGACACATGTATTAGTTATCCTCGTCATCTTTCTCAGCAAATAACATCGAACGACTGGTCGTCCATTCAAGTGCACACCAGCTGTTTGATCCTTTTTACTCTGACAGGCCGACGACTAATGGAGGCGCGCCACCCAATACCACTAGTCGAGCAAGACTCGCCGTGACCTTAGGGTCACGGCCATACCACTCACGACCTCCGTCGAGCCATGGCAAGGCATCGCGGAGGAGGTTTCCCTTCGATCAAGCCGAAGCTCCCGACAGCCAGAAATCGTGATTCCGGCAACGGCAAGTGGCAAATTAGGTATTAACGTGCTCACAACACATCGGGGAGTGTATTGAAGTTGGTCTCTGGCGTCGGAAACACTGGAATCGACCGGATTTTGTGCATGTTTGAATTGGGGGAAAAATGCGAATTATGGCAGGCTTTTCCAAAATCGGGACGGGCAAATTACATAATGGTCCCCTGGTTTTCGCAAAAAAACGATTTCACCACCCGTAAGTCAAACATTAATTTGGTACAGAATTAACAAAACAAATTTGCAATAAAGTCCAAAAAACAATCTGATCAACTAATTAATCACGATTAACACAATTTTAACTCAAATTAATTGAATCAAAATCACAACAACGTAAAAGAACATGAATCAAACCATGCTCTGATACCAATTGAAGGTTTTTAACATGCAATTAACAATTAATCGCATAAACAATTAAGCTTAATTAAGAACCAAATTAAGCAAAGATTAGCATATTACTTGTTGTAGAGATGGGCCTGCGAAGATCAACTACGTCGATGCGAGGTTCTGGTCGAGGCACGATCACAAACCCATCGAATCGGTGCCCAAATTCCACAAAAGGACCTATGCGTAATCTATTGAAAATGGCTACTCTTAAACACCAATCCAAATCAGTGTGTTGCTATCTCAGTTGTAACCATCAAATGGTTGCAGGAACTTTTTATTTTATAGCAAAGATCTTTTGGTGTGTGCATGTGGAGTAGGAGCCACTTGTCACACAAGTGGGCTTCCTACCCATGCAATGCAACACCACACATCAGATATCTTCTGATGATGGGCTGGGCCCAACACGGGTCGACCATAGAATGTCTAATATTTCAAAATACATATGTTTTGGATTTTTTCAAGAGAATAAATGTAAGGATATGAATCCATAATAAAAAAATGATAAAAATCTGTATTCTATATATATCAACCATATTCTCTCATTTTAAATTATATTCTTATCGTAGGTAAAAAATTGGGTCAGGTTCGAACGACAATTTCTGGGCTTGGACTGACAATATTGGATCATACAGTTAGACCGACTCTAAATCTGTTACACGCCAGATTGACACGGTGTTTATTAAAGGCTGGAGTAGCAACAAATATGTATTTTTCCTTTGACCGATAATCGAGTCCAGCCAAATTGATAGCTTTTCAAGCTGGACCAACTTACATCGATTATCAAGCAAGGCCGAGAGTCTTTTGGGTGAGCTACACTAACTTTGATTTTTTGATAAGTAAAATTTTATTTATCACCAAGAAAAATACCACAACGTGCACGAAAGCACTACACCAAGATTATCTCTAAAAAAAGAGACACACCCAAAATTACACAAAAATTACACCCAAGGCCCACCAAAGTCCACTTTGCATGAAGTCCAATCCGCGAAAGGCGACCAAAAGAACCAACCTAAGAGAAAGCCCATAGAGGCCCAAACCCAAAAAGGCTCAAATAGACCCAAAAGCGGAAAACTCTACTACCCCGCCGCTAGTAAAGCCAGGGACCATACCATCCCCGAAGCTCCGACCAACCCTGTTGCCACCACCGACATCCATCCTACCGCTCGTCTGTCAAAAGTGGGGCCAAAAGGCCAACCACAACCCAGGGGGATGACCCAGCAGGAGGAAAACCAAAGACACATTGGAAAGAGCCCAAATCCAGACAGGCATAGCCGAGAGTCCAAACCCAGACATCCAAACACCGAAGACCACCAACCACTGACCAGATCCCTCAGCCATCCCCGACGGCAAAGCACTACCAAACTAGGAACACTCGGCTCCTAAATGATTCTGCAGAAAAGGCAGACACCAAATTCCCCAGAGGATTTCTACCAAAAGAGGTAGATAACCATCCAAACCCACCTACAAGGATGACGAAGAAACCACAGAAACACCAGGCAAAAGAAAACTGTAGTCGCTCGGAAGGAGGCCATCAAAGCTCGCCAGATGCGAGGGAGGAAGACCGTTGATGGGGAACTCCAAAGCGGGGGCTACAAGACCTAGAACCGCAACTCGAAGGGTAGAAAAATCCACCACCAAGCCGAGCTTGACCCCACCATGGTCACTGGCGGCAGGGAGGGCACCGACGGTCCTCCCAAAAGGAAGAGAAGAGACGATACTCAAACAAGGATTTTTTAGGGGAGTGTGCCTGAGAGTGTTTTCAATTTTATACGGGTCACACTACACTAACTTTGATCTCTTTGGGTCAAACTGGCGACTTTGGTTCCTTCAAGTTGGACCGATGATATTAATGTTTCAAGCTAGATTAGCTATCGTTCTATATGAGCTATACTATTTACTATTGTTTCAAATTAAACTAGCAAAGCTCCATGTGGCTGGGTGCCTTTATATGTTTGCCGCTTTTCAATGATGTTAGGTTGAGCACATGGAGGTTCAATAAGGCAATATTCTTTGTATGGAGACCACAACTTCAATTTTCCTGAACGAAGCCATGATGAGATTTTCCATATCAAGCCTAATTATACAATATTTGGTACAAGGTCGAATATTTTCATATTTGGTGCTTGTTACATAATGGGTACCATGTTAATAGGGAATGGATACACTACGACCATCATGGAGTAGAGCTAAGTCATTGGATTAAGCCTAATAAAAAAAATTCTGATCCAACAATCAATATTAAGGCTGGGTATTTTCGTCTTTTTCGTCTATCTCCTTTCTCCTCCTTCACGTTTTCTCTCTTACTCTCTCTCCCCTTTCTCCCTTTCACTCTTTTCCTTGCTCTCCCCTTTCTCGTGGCTTCGTCGTTACAACTAGAGGCAACTTTCTATTCTTGCACCCGTCCAACTACGACATCTTGTGATCAGCATAAGAACTTGAGCTAAAACATGTCAGATGCTATTTTGTGAATTTCTTTTAGGTCCAAATGCAACGTCATCTCCAGCTCCGGATTGAAGCACAAGGGAAGTACCTTCAAACCATACTGGAGAAAGCTTGTAAAGCACTAAATGATCAGGCAATTGCATCTGCTGGACTTGAAGCTGCCAGAGAGGAGCTTTCTGAATTAGTCATCAAGGTTTCTAACGACTGTGTCACACCCCAAATGTTAGGTTTGTCAACCGCCACAGAGTAAAAATCTCTGTAAGGCCATTCAAGTTCTTAAGTTATAATCAAATCTCAATTCTAAAGGCAAAGCATATGTAGAAGTGTGGCAGAGGGTCTTTAAAAAAATACTAAATGTGTACTGATGCATGTCCTCGCCTCTAGTCCCTGAATTATCTGAGACAGCAGCGCATATTAATGAGGATACGCATCTCAGTAAGTTAGTACACACATACAAATTCTATATCAACTCATATCACATATTTCATATCAAGTCATATACAATATAACTCTATAATCAAAGGCATATGCATAATAGAGATGTCATTAATTTTAGCAAATCTGAGCATGTACAAAATCACATAATAACAAAGTTATGAACACATGTCCACGGTCAAGCTTCTCAAAACTAAGACATAGGTTATCTATTCAACTAACTTAGCCAACTATCAAAATATAACTCACATAGTGACCCAATAGATTCATGATGATCACATCATATTCACATACGAAAACACGATGATCACAATACATTCACTTACGGAAATGCGATGTTCACCACATATTCACTTCTCACAACATATTCACTTATAGAAATATGATGATCACAACACATTCACATACGGAAACACGATGATCACAAAACACTCACTTACAAAACACGATGATCAAAACACATTCACTTACGGAGCTCCGGAGTCCTTACACTCATGTCAGGATTCTTGTGGTCCACTAGTAAATACTCTCCCTTTTCCATGAAGGGCCCATTAGGTAGGAGTACTACTTTCCACAAGCCCAGATAGTCTACGTACCTTTCCGTCCATTTGATCACACATACCTCAGGTTACCCAGTAGCCCCTTAAGCAATATGCATGAACTATGGTCTACTAGGTACGGGATAATCCCGCATGTCATAAATCATATCAATCACATATTCACATTCTGAAAGTCCGAATCCAATCATCTAATCCAAAGGTACCAAACTCAGAATTAATTACACATTCAAGATTCAATTTATATATCCAAGATCAATAAATCCGAAATCTAAATCATCAATTTCCAATCCGAAATTCCAGAATTCAATAACACACAATCAACGATTCAGACATAACAATCACGTAACAAAGACGGAATTCACTTACAACAATCCAATCAGAAATCCAATATCAATAATACAAATCAGCAATTTTGAAATCAATAACACGACTCAACAACTCCACAATCACAGTCTGAACTCAAGAATATGAATACAACCATATAAACCCAATAATCCAAAATAATATTTAAATCACATAAGATGGATATAATTCACTTATGCCTAACATAACCATAATGCTAGATAATCCTATAGTTAAAATTATGAGATACACCATTCTAAGTCTTATATTCATTATTTTACCAAGACTCGATGTTGAGCATACAAACAATACAGAATATATGATGACAAAAATAATATCCTCACATACAAAACCAAATATACAAGACAAAACCGACTTACCTTCTTCTTTTATTCAAATTCGTAGTTGTCAAAGTTTATTTGTGCAGAAGGTCTTAGACATCTTTAAATGACATCTCCACCGTCCAAAATCTTGCCCATGGTGTTAGAAAAAGAACTCCAAAGTTTCGTGTCAATCCGATAACATTACACTATTGGATTTTATAAAGAATTGTAGCTACTTTTGGGGCCTACAAATTTTCTTTCTTTCTTTCTTTCTTCCTTTAGGGTTTTTCTTTTCTAGCTCTCTTTATATAGATAACTTTTAACCTTAATTTGGCTAATTACTATTTGGTCACTTGATTTTGTACTATTACCTGAATTGATTTTACGATTCTCACATTCTCTCCCCCTTAGAATGAAGTTTGTCCTCAAACTTTTAAAAGAAAAAAATTAAAAAAATAGATATTTTTTCTACTTGATAGGTTCTAACATTGTAATTGTCATTTCGTTTAATGACTGAAGCACTCTACTTATAGACATAATATTCCTTATATAAATTCTTAAGTAAAACAATATCAAGGTTATGTATTCAATAATTCTTTTACGAAGGGCTACACCTAAGTAAGTCCTGTACATCTTATCAAGACACAAATAAGCTATTCCCAAGAATATATTAAACTTCCCCTACCACGTTATCCCATTATTACTTAACTGCCACTTAACAATAAAAACAAAAACTCAATAACTGCGTTCTAATCGGTCATTTTATTCTTCAAATTTTTTTTTATACCAACATATCTAACTAGTTTGATGCTAAAATTTATGCATAAACAGATGAGTTTCATGCTATAAATTATAAACCACTTAGTACCTGGTTTTCATTATTTTTAACTCTAGAAGCTATTAATTTGTTCATGAGATGAATATCTAATATACAGGTAAAATGTGAGGCAAAAGTCAATTTACTCTCACAATAAGTATAAATTAAAGTAATACACAAAATAATTACTTATGTAAGCCAAATTAGCAAACCCACACATAATTAACTGATCTCAATAAAATGAATAAGACCGCATAAAAATAAGCTAGTAATAATTACATTACATATAATTAACTAAATTCTCGTCCTTTTTACAAGAACCGTAGCTAGCCAAATTCATGCATGTAGATGGCATTACCACTATAACAAAAGTCAACGTATAATCATTTGATAGGTCACATACTATAGCACGAAAAATATATGTAACACTGTAATACATAATTTAGCTTAAGATGTTTATGCTAAAATAGGTACTAATCCTATTAGTGTTTGCGTGCAGTAACAAGTCTAATCAAATTTTATTAGACATAATGATAGCAATATCAAATCCTTTACTATATTTAAATGAAATTAGTTACAAGGGTCATTAATATATCTATGCAAAATTCTAAACCAAGTTATGTAAGCACGCTTATCAACTATCATAATTATGTAAGACCTTATTTATTTTTATACTCAATCGACACTTTTATAATAGTAAGTAAATCTGAGCAAAGTAGTCATCCTATCTCATAACTAAGGTCAATGGTTTATCTAAAATAGACTAAACAATGAATAATGTGAAATCCCCCTTCTATAATGTATAGCCTAGCTAAGTAACAAGTTTTGATGGAAAATAAATTAAAAAGAATCTAAAAAAATAAATTGATTAAAAAGAAACACCACATATTCAAACAAACATCAAATGACGCATACGGAACTATATTGGATTGCAACAATGTCAATCATTTTGTGTAAGTAATAAGAGTAACAACTAAACGAATATGAGATTTTATGGCTCCAATTACAACCTTACAACCTAGTTTATTGGTGTGTTAAAATGGTCATAGTCAACTCCGATTTGACTATTGGATGTCTAAAACTGCTTGCAAAAGCAGACCGTCCGTCTCCTCCAGTATAAGTCTCTTCGACTCACTATCTTTTTAGAGCTTTTTATTTCTTCCCCGTATAGCATATCATTCTCATTATTGTATAGTCTCAGTGTCCCATAACTTCCAAATTCAAAAGGTGTTTAAAATTGCTTACTAATGTTCAAGACAGATGTCTTGGCAACTCTCTTACTCTAAAGGTTAGGAACTTATTGATTATTAATAAAAGATTCATGGCACATAGTTTATTTGTTGTTATCTTGTATAATGTTTAATCTGAAATTTTATATTTCGATGACAGTTGATATCACACTTTTGCTGAATATACTTTTATTAATCCTTGCTTTAATTTATCTCAACATAGTTATGCCAAATAGTAAAAAATTATTGCCAACAATCATAAACTACTAGTATTTTTCCGATGGTTAATCACACCCTATTTAATAACAACGATGGAGAGATTGCATGGTTAGAAGTAGTTAACATCATCGGACAACTCAAAAAATAAAACAATTATGGTTAAATTTTTTTCGTGTTTCGGCCAAGTTCGAAATATCAATGTAACGACTGTTATTTACTCTATTGCAACCATTTGTACAAATAGGGACCCCTTTGTTACATTATATTTTCTTCATAAAGATGGATATAAGATTTAGAGGGCAAATCCGTAGAAATCAATTTTTGTGCAACACCCTTTTCTATCCGATAGAAACGACCACATGCTCCTCAACCAATCTTACACAATTGTCTATGAAATGAAGAACGAATTATATTAGTCCTAGAATTGGGAGCAAAGTTAGAAGCCCTTGCTTTGTAACTAGGAGGAAAGCAGGCTAAACTAGGACGTTATTATCCCTTGCTTATACAACTTCTCACCACCTTCTACTTGTGAAACATTCAATGCCGGTTGCCTGGTTGCAGCAGCATCTACTTTTTCTGGTGGTATCAGGGCCTTGGCATTCCAATACCAGGGCTGAACGTGAGGCAATGACGTGGCCAATGGTGAGATCGACGATGGATGGACTATTACAGACCCCCAGTCTCTTGATCCGATTTTGGCTTCCTTCTGTCTCCTCCTAACCAGCAACTTCCCAACATCTTCCTTCCTCACTTCGGATACACTTCTGAGTATGGAAATGCATATAAGTAGCAACAGAACTGCATCTTCTTCGGGCATGAACTCGAGGATGAGCAGCTTCCAGTTCATAAGAGCTGTTGCCTTTCCTGCAGGGTTATCTTCTGTAAACCGAACAAGTGTCACAAAACCTTCTTCATCTTCCTCGTCGGGCATATCCTCAATCTGCTTACCGTCATTTCCACCAGTTGAGATAAGTTTCCTTGATTCATATTGCATTCTCCGGCCTCTCAGCAATTTCACCTGGCAGATCAAATAGTGGGGCTATTTATGGAATTTGCTATTGATAAAACGGTGTCTTTTTCTAGAAGAAACACAGAAACTTACCGATGAGTCAGAAAGTGTCTCTTTTCGGAGACTAAAACTCAAGTCGTGCATTGATGTCGTTGATTCCCAGATTATGAACAACTCATATCCGCTTGACAAACTCCATTGAGCTTCAGAATGTTGAGAAGACTCTTTAGGTGTCGCTGTTCCCACTACTTTCTCTGCACTAGATGGCAAGAAGAGTTTCCCTTGATCATACACCAATCAACTACTCTGGATAGCAAGGGATTGGGAAACACATACCAGGTGCCTTGCCAATTGAACCGGCCACATAAGACCACGAGCCTTCGCATATCTCTGTAATCCTATCCTCCCGTTTCACCGCAGATGGTGCTTCTCCTCCTCTCCTCCAAAACCCTCCTCCAATTCTAAAGCATTTAGCAGAGGATTCACTTTCAAAATATAGACTGAAAAAGCAATATGGTGATACAGAGACCGCTGAACTCTATTACCTCATTCGGACAACAAAACACTCCCTTCCGGCATGATCAAGAACTGTTCGAGACAGCCACCGACCTTCTTGAGGCTTATAATGGTTCATTCTCAGAATCACGTCCGATATCATGGCACCCGAGTCATCAGTGACTCTATCTGACACGCATTTCAGCAAGTATGGAGCTTGAACCGGTGGGGTTATGGAAGCAACGACCATCACCTGGTTTTCGATTTCCTTCTCCAGGGTAAGAGAAGGCACTCTCAGCAGCTCATTCCAAAGAAATGTTATACTATCTATCAATTTACTTCCTGTAAAACAGCCCGTGCCACGCAAACGAAGCTCAAGAATTAGTCCTCTGGTACCGAATTCACAATAGAGCTGTGCATTCTTTCTCCAGGAATCTGAAGCAATGCTGGAAAGTCGGTCATCAATCTTCAGCTCTCCATGACATCGTACCATCCGCAGGCGCAAAATTTTACATTCTGCATTCTCTTGCATTGATTTGACCGAGGGATTCAGCCTGGTATAGGCACATGCCTGCATTACATTATCCATTTACGATACAATACAGTGAACCAGAAAAAAGGAAACAATTAAGGACTTTTACAAAGCAAGCGGCATCGAAGCTACCTCTAATAAGAACCTGGGAAGCATGGATTTGTAATTGGTGTTGACATCTATATCCGAGACCTCCCAGTAAATCGGTGGTCTGACTGAGGCAGTCGCTTCAATTAGGACAGCTCCACCAGCTTTTTCATAAGGTTGATTGAAGACTCTATCCCAAAGCTTTCTTGTCTCTTCAACCTCTCTTTTGTTAAAAGTCTCCCAAATTCTAACCACTTTTTCCATCTCATTTTCCATTTCTTTCAAATCTTCTGCATATACTGTTGGGTAACTCTGGTACATAGCAGATGAATTGTATTAACTATTTTGAATGCGGAAAAAAGAAGTATAATTTTAGATTAGAAAAGAACAATATTGGTGTGGTCCATTGGCCCATTGCACCAGGATAAAAGATTTGCTAAAACTATTCAAAGTGGTGCTCAGAAATCACCATCATCAGTGAGAGCTACCACTACCACTCAATTTGTTAAAGAATGTCATTAAAGAAAGACAAGAAAGTAGACAACAACTCTGAGATAGAGAAAATGTATTTAATGAACACAAAACAATAAACAAGAACACAGACATAAGAGGAGATAACAAGCTTATCAATAAAGTCACAAAGGAAGATAATAAAATGGATTCAATTGAAAGTAAGCAACCAAAATGGATTGTTAAAAAAAACCACCTGATGAGTGATCCACATGAGCAAAATATCCAGGCTAGGCACTAATTGTGAACAGCCCTCGCCAAATCTATGCACCAAGTAGAGGAACCCCTTGTACCTTTGTCTTGCAGCAATCAAGTACACAATCTCGCTCATGTACGGCCACGAGAACTTGCTGTTGTACAAAAATCTATGCTTTTTAACTTCATTTAACAGGGCCTCATTTGCAGAACTAACAACGGAGTGATGTTCTTCTTCCTGCTCCAGTTCAGAATCCGCAACCTCGTTCTCAAAAGGCTCAGTTGGATATCGACGTATCCATTGCTGTTTACACCTCATTAAAGCGTACTCCTCGTTCTCTTGGTCGAAAATCTGGGGTTTCCCTATCAGCTTTGAGAACTTCCTCTGGCAATAGTCCCTGTAACCTGCCTGCAAATGGGCCACTTAAACATGGAATTTTTAAAACCTCTTCCATTAATGTTCAAGAACTATCTAGTCTTAGCAGCATCTACTCAGGATTGCCCGACCTGTGGATTAGCTGGGTAAAGTTACTAGTTATGGTAGCGGATTTAGCTAGTTAGTAGTTACTCGTTTAGGCCTTGGACTTTATTTTTTTTCATCCCCTTCCTCGTTTCCCATCCCCTAGACGTAACTTTTTCTTCTCTTTCAATAAAATTTTACTATTCAGTTAAAAAAAACTATCGAGTATTATCAACATGCTAAGTTTAATTAGTAGTTGATAATAAGATGATGAATTCAATTTAACTTGGTCAAAATCTGGAAAAAATAATATCAGCCACTTCTCATCAAAGAGAAAAAGAAATTCTAGATTCATAAAAATTGCAACGCCGCAGAAAATTGCAATTCATTTATACGACGTGAACAATTCCCCGGGAGAAAGAAAGCAAAATCAATTAATAGAAGGAAGGATGTTGGTTTTGTTTTTGTTCTATAATTGTCGTTGACTTTTGTCTGTTGCTGTCAGTTAATTCGGTTAAACTGAACTTACCGGGTTTAAGGTGTGACAGAACCAAACCCATTCAACATCAAACGGAGGCAACACCATTGGCGGCGGCGTCCCCGCCACTGTCAGATCGGAGATCAACGGCATCCACAGCTCATTGTACCTGCACAACCCCCCGCCGTCCGATCAGATCAAACCCAGTGGACTTTTTTTTTAATATTCTTTCAATATTTTTATTTAGAAAATAAACAACTAGTTACTTACCTTCGAACAGCCTCGAGCAGACAAGGTGCGTCGTGAAGCCAAACGGACTCGCTGGCGTTCCGCAAGAACACGAGGTTCTTTCTGGCGGCCGCCACCAGATCGATGCCGCCAACGAGACGACCGGTCGTCTCCGTCTGGGAGATGTCACTGAGCGTCCTGATGGACTCCTCCACCCTGTGGCTACTATTACCAGACATATTAAGTTGTCAGTGATGGTGACAAATAACATCGGATGCGTAGAACTTGTCTCGCCTCTTCTATTATAGTCCTGTTCTTCCAAATGGTAAAGAGAATATAGGAGGAGAGGAGGGGAGGTGCCTTGCTTTTTCACGTGGTGGGGACATTTTCCGACCACGTGGCAAGTTGCAATTTCAAGATACGGAAATAAAATCTGAAGTGTCCATTAATAAGATTAGACAATATCGATTAATTAAAAAAAAAATATTGTTGCGGAAATAAAAGCTGCAGGAGAGTTCCGCTGCTTTAATCATTCCTCAAGGGAAACAAAAAGTGAAACGGAAGGTTTGTTTGCATAATAAGGGTTTTTTTTGTTTGGTGTTCCTATTCACCAAAAATTAACAAAATAGTACCTTACTACAAATATTACCAAAATGGTGTTTCCCAATTTTTTTTTTGTCTATTGAAACAATAGACGGACTCTTTACCTGTCTACCAATAGACCAAAAAAAACCCGTCTATCCTCATGTCGATTTTTTTTTCTATCAGACCAATAGAGGGGAAAAAACCCGTCTATCCTTTCATGCCGATTCTTTTTTCTATCGGACCACTAGACGGGAAAAAAAACCCGTCTATTGGTTCGATAGATGAATTAAAACGACGTTCCCCCACCCCAAAAGCAAAAACCCTATCCCCGACTCCCTTCCCTCCGTCGCCTTCCTCTCCCCCATAATATCCTGAGAGCCTTCTCTATTGTCCACCAAGTCTTTCTATACAAAGGCATATACGTCAGACGACCAAACAACTCATTTTGCAAAGACTTGATAGAAACATCTAGTTCATCTGCTACTCTTAGTGTGATCATTTTAGCTATGTACTGCGATGAGAATTGTCGATGATCAGGGTTATCTTGAAGGCGACCACATGTATGAGGGTGGATGTGTTTCACAATTTTCCAATAACCAAACAGCTCATCTCTCCCATCCTGTGATACACGTATCTTCCAGTCGCTCTGATCCTAGACTTTTTTCTTACATTCAACTGCATACGTATTTGGTCTTGATTCTTTAACGATGTACTCTCGGCCCTGTTGTATTGCGTAAGCCTTTATATCCCGAATGGCTTCTTTTTTCGTATTCCACAGACTGCCTTCCTTCAAAAGCCATGAACAACTGCTGGAATAATCTTCATAACCCCACTGATCAGCATATACTATCATAGCTGCATACTCGTCACACTCAATAATGGGTAATTGTGAATACCAACGTGATTCTTCTTCATATTCTAGCTGAAATCCTCCTCCTTCTTCTCCTTCACTATCCTCGTCGTTCTCTTCTTCTTCCTCGTCTTGTTCTTCTTCTGCCTCATCTTCTTCTTCGTCATAATTTGAGTCCAAGTTCGTGGTTGCATATAGCAAACTTGGGTCCAAGTCTACGTCAGCTTCTTCGTACGACTGCCTTTCTTTTGTTGGAAT
This sequence comes from Hypericum perforatum, assembly GCA_012979155.1. NCBI lineage: Eukaryota > Viridiplantae > Streptophyta > Magnoliopsida > Malpighiales > Hypericaceae > Hypericum > Hypericum perforatum. The sequence continues at coordinate 46,811 of SOPF01027846.1, forward strand.
TTGGCTTCACACTTCACATATGCTCTTCTCCACAACTAGCTCTAGAGAAATTTCCCTGGTCTCTACCCCATAAATGTTTACCATGTACTGTAACATATTCGCAACATCTTCCTCTTCTTCGATAGTAATCTGTCAAAATTTTTCTGAAGCTACGGGACATCTAAATATCAAAAATTGCATTTCTTCGTTATCAGAAAATGAGACTTTTTCAACCATTCTTCGCCGTAACCTCTCGTACGCTAACATATCTTCATGAAATTTCAACCTCACTTCACATCCTCCTTTGTACTCAAAACCAGTTTGTCTATTTTTTTTAATTTCTCCATCGTATTTCACTACAATTCGTACAATTCTCCGAGACATTCTTGTATAGATCTACATCAAAAAATTTAACAAAAATATGTGTTCAAATAAACTTTCAACCTAGTTCAAGCATTGGTTCAACGACTCCAAAAATATTATCTGATAATTATCACTAATATATCAACATTCCACGCATACAAATCGCAATCTATAACAATCAACGATTATAACTACCGTACAAATCATAATCCATTCAATAAACAGTTATACAATTCCTACTCAACTAGCATACAATTCCTAATCCACATAATCAACAACTAATTCACAAATGTTCCAATCAAACATCTACATAATCAACAACTAATGCTCCAATCATTACTAATATAACAACATTCCACGCATACAAATCATAATCCATAAAATCAACAGTTATAACTAGCGTATAAATCATAATCTTACTTAACAAAATCATCGGTTATAACTAGCATAATCCACAAAATTAATAATTATTACAAATTTAACAATAACAATTACAAATAATTCATAGCTAACTATGTAAAATTAACAAAACGAACATAATTTTACCTCCACTCGAAGCTTCAACTCCCTCGCTCCTGTGTAATTTCGGACAGCCAGCAATCTCGCAAATTTGGTATTTTTTGGGTTTTTGGTAATGAATTTGAGCTGAGAGGCATTTATATTTATAGCCATCAACTTGACCAATAGATGAATAAAAAACCCGTCTATTAGTAGATAGGAAATCCTTGGACACACTCCGAGACCGTTCCTAGGATTGCGATGTCGGATAACCAATAGATAGGTTTTTTTCTTGTCTATGGGTAGATAAGAAATCTCCGAGCAACCTTCATGGCAGTTCATCCAGATTACTGGGTCTAGAATGTCTGAATAACCAATAGACGGGTTTTTTTCCCATCTATTAGTCCAATAGACCAAAAATAAATTGGCTCCAACCAATAGACAGATTTTTTTTTGGTCTACTGATGACCGATAAAAACCCATCTATCGATATAAACGGGTAAAAAACCTGTCTATTGGTCCGATAGACCAAAAAAAATCTAGCAAACACCATTTCGGTAATATTTATGGTGGGGTACTATTTTGATAATTTTTGTTGAATAGGAACACCAAACAGGAAAAAAAACCCATAATAAGATTAGTGTGCAATCTCTTGTTTTTTTGTCGAATAATGTTTTCAGTTTTCCAGAAAAATTTAATTCGACCACATAGACAAGGCTAGAAGTATTAGCTTCAAATCATGGGTCTTTGCCCAAAATGGTGTTATTTTACACCAAAATATCCAATTTGGTATTCTTTTGTAAATTTATTCATGTTATGGTGTCTATTTTCACAGAGAAATTTGTTTTGATCCCCCTCCTTTTTTCGATCTGCGCCTTTACAGATATCAAAATTTTCAGTTTCAGAAATCGAAATATATATTTTGACCCACGACATCAAAATATTTAATACAGTTTATACTCAGATAAAAAAAAATCAATCGGAGGAGAGAGAGTTGAAAAGTTTTTTGATTTTAGGGTTATCAATTACCCCGATTTACTCTTTGGTACAAGTTTGAAAGAATTTTGACATTCGATGTGAAGAATGTTGGGCCTCGTCATTGCCTAGCTTCCCCGCGAGCCCCACTGTCTCCCGGCATCCCCACGATTCTCGTTGTTAGCCATCCTCTGTTGCCACATGATGTGGTGTAGTCGACATCCTCGGCCTCCCCTAACCCCGTCGACAATCCTTCATTCTTTTCCTATCCACCAATGTTGGCGTCGGTCCTCCCTCCCTGTCGTCAGTAGTCCTTCGACATTGGTGTCGGTCATCCCCGCCATTATCGATCGCTGATACATGTGGATCCCCTTCTCTCTTTTTTCATGTGTTAATTAGTTTAGACTAATTAATGGTGTAAATTATATTATTTTTTGATATAATGATTGATTATAGAGTTGTGTTAATTAATAAAATTAGGATGCATGTTAGTTTGAATTATTTATTTAAGTGAGTTGATTATTTTAATATGTTATTCAGAAGTTAATTAAATTAGTTGATGGAGTTGTGTTAATTAATATAAATGTGGAAGAAAGTATGATTTTTGATTTAAGGATGTTAATTTTTTTATTAATTGAAGTGGTTAATGGAGTTGTGTTACTTAATTTAAAAGGATGTAAGTCCGTGCGATTTCGTGACTAAAATGAATCTATTTTTTTAATTTGTGATTAATTGATTTGTAACGCCCCATGATTTGACCGATTGGCTCCACTGTACCAATACGGGTCTTTTCAGCGTGCTTTGTCCTCACTCGCACGCATCCTGGAAAATTTTTTAGGAGGTCACCCATCCTGATCTTACCCTCGACCAAACGCATTTAACTTGAAGTTCTTTCAGGATGTGTGCCCGAAAAGAAGGTGCACCTTGTTGGTATGGATAGTAACAATCAAATCACTTAAACCTTTCACATAGTACATATACGGGGTATCACATTCACCCTTTCTTAAATACGTGATATCCTCGTCGCACCAGATACACACAATCCTAGAATCCCTCGCTTGTAGGTACATTTGATTCCCGAATCATACCGTACAGGCCAAGGTTGCTCTGATACCAAATGTAATGCCCCGTGAATTGACCAACTGGCTCCACTGTACCAACACAGGTCTTTTCAACGTGCTTTGTCCTCACTCGCATGTACCCTGGGAAACTTCTCAGGAGGTCATATATCCTAATCCTACCCTCGACCAAACGCGTTTAACCTTGAAGTTCTTTCAGGATGTGTGCCCGAAAAGAAGGTGCACCTTGTAGGTATGGATAGTAACAATCAAATCACTCAAGCCTTTCACACAGTACATATATGGGATATCACATAATTCATTAATTATGTTTACAAAATTAAGATTCATGAAATAAATTAATTGTTTGATAATTTTTTGGATAATAATATATTGGTACGATCTTAGATATGACTATACGATGTGATTTGTTTGCATCTTTGGGGAATGGAGAACCTGTAGATAGGTCATTAATGAAGTATCAAATGTGCACTGTTCGTAGTTAATTTGGAACAACGAGATACGTTATTTTAAAATGTGTATACTGTATTCAATAATTGTTAAAATATCATAATTAAAATTTTAAAAATTGTCTAGTCTTATAGATTAATGGTGTTAGAAAAGATAACAAGCCGTTAAGTATTCATCATCGAAACTTGACCAATAATGAAGTCTCAAAGCAAAGATTTATTGAGTATACAAAGGAGAGTACTTTTTGGAATATTTTGTCAATTAATGATGGTGTTTCAATGACTTTCAGAAGAGATTCATAAGTATTAGACTCGTAGAATGATTCTCAATGGGTTTAGAAAATGTGCCTTCTACCCAAATATCCTTAGACATCCCACTGAAACTTATATTAACAATTCTTGGCCTTACTTTTGTACCTTGTCCAATTGGAATTCGAACTAAAATTGTATCCTCCTTTTGATCTTGTAACACATTATTGTGATTCCCCTCCTTTTGAAAAATATTTGTCCTTAAATCATCACCTACACCAAATGGGCTCAAATTAGAAATATTAAAAGTTATACTCATATTATACTCACCAGGTAAGTTCATATGTGCCTTCTCATGCAGTTGGTTAACAAATTCAGCCTTTTTTCATCTAAGTTAACATATCTAGTCAAACTTAAAGGTGATAAATCCAATGGTGTCAAAGGCTTAAATCTATGCACAAGTTTAAATGGAGAAACAAGTTTAAATGGAGAAAATTAAGTAGTAGAAAGGATTGATCAGTTACATACAAACTCAACATGTGATGGATTGATCAGTTATATGCAAACTCAACATGTGGCAGATATTCTTCTTAAGTTTTAATATTTTACTTAATAAGTGCTCGTAATAGAGTAGATAAAGTTCTATTCACAATTCTGTTTGTCATTAGTTTGTGGATGACTAGTAATATAGATTAATAGTTTGGTACCTAACTTACACTCTAAAGTCTTTCAAAAATAGCTAAGAAATTTAGTATCCCTATCGAAAATGATTGTCCTGGGTATGCCATACAATCTCATGACTTCTCTAAAGAACAAATGAATAATATGTGAAGTATCATCAGTTTTATGGCATGGAATAAAGCGTGTCATCGTAGAAAACCTATCCACAACTACCAAAATTGAGTCTCTTCCATGTTTAGTCCTGGGTAAACCTAATATAAAGTCTTTGAAAATATCAATCCAAGATTCACTGGGTTTAGGTTAGGGGTACATAAACTGTGGGGCGTCACCTTGGACTTAGCTTGCTTACACATGATGCAACGACACAAATTCTCTAACATCTTGCTTTACGTACGTCCATCAAAAATGTAATTGTAAGATTGCCAAAGTCTTTGCTATTCTAAAATGCCTCATTAGTCCACCTCCATGAGATTCATGTACCAATAATTCTCATATCGAACAATTAGGTACACAAAATTTATTTTTATAAAATAGACATCCCCATGTTTAAAGAACTTATTAGAAACAACTTTTGAGTTTCTCTATATAATTCACCAAATCCATTATCATTAGTGTATAACTTATTAATGTGCTTAAAACTAAGCAACTTTGCATCAAAAGTTATGATCAAAATATACCTTCTCAAAAGTACATTAATAACTACATTATCCTTACCTTGCTTATAGCGTATGACATATAGAAATGTCTTAATAAACTCCACCCAATGTACATGTCCCTTATTTAGCTTTTATTGACCCTTTAAATGCTATAAAGATTCTTGATCAGTATTAATCATAAATGTTTTGGGCCATAAGTAATACTGCCATGTCTCTAAAGTTCAAACTAATGTATACAACTCCTTGTCAAAAGTTGGATAATTCAAGGTTGCTCTGCTTAGTTATTTACTAAAATAAGCAATTGGTTGTTCTTCTTGCATGAGCAGAGCTCTTATTCCAATACCTAAAATATCACATTCAACTTCAAATACTTTAGAAAAATAGGTAACGATAATAGAGGGGCATTTGTCTACTTTGATGAGTTGGAACACTTTCTCTTGAGTTTCAACATCCACTTTAGTAAGTGGTGTAGTTATGGTACTAAATTCCCTCACAAATCTTCTATAAAAACTAGCTTGTTCATAAAAACTTTGGACATTAGCAATGCTTGTGGGACTTAGCCAATCTTGAATTGCACATAGTTTCTCTTTATTAACCTATATTTCTTAGCGCTAATAATAAAACTCAAGAACATAAGCTTACTTTTACAAAAGATGCACTTCTTTAAATTAGCAAATGGTTGATCTTCTTCCCTAAGTGCATTTAGAATAAATATTAAATGTTCCATATTATCTTCCAAGTTTTTGTTATAAATAAGTATATCATCAAAGTAAATAACTATAAATTTACCAATAAATGGGCGATGTATATGATTCATAAGTCTCATAAATGTGCTAAGAGTATTAGACAAATCAAATGACATGACCATCCACTCATATAAACCATATTTTGTCTTAAAGGCTATCTTTCACTCATCTCCTTCTTTCATTCAGATTTGATGATATCCACTTTTAAAATTTTTTCAATTAATCTTACAAAACTTAGTAGATCCATGTAACTCATCTAACATGTCAATAGTTTCTATTAGATTGTTTGCAGCCTAACAATCAATGCATATCCTCAATGATCCATCTTTTTTAGGCATAAGTAAGACTGTAACTGCATAGGGACTTTATTTTTTAAGAACAAAGAACTTGAGGTCCAATCAGATTCATCCTCAAGAAAGTAGCTCTCATTTGACAACTTTTCTTCGGTTTTTATACAATATTGTAGTCAAATGGTTTGTTCCTTAACATGTCTACTTTCAGGATCACTTGGAATTTCTCATTTTGGACCCATATTGAAGAAGTTATGGCCATTAAACCACAAGCAAGTCAATCTGTCCGAAAATGAGCAACTACTTCACAAGTCAAAAATCCACTAAGGCATTGCACTAGTTGAAATCAAACTCCAATGACATCCTTTCACATACTTGTACACTTTAAATCACATGTCCAATGCAATTATCTCGACACGACGCAAACCGACCAACTAATTTTCCGAGTGTCACATAACCACATTAAATCACATATTTAGTAAAGGCCAATCTACAATGAGATTTTCATTATTTGCTAAAGCTTGAAATGTCATCAAAGATGTTCCATGCACTGTTTATAAAATAAAAGAAATTGAGAGAGTTCCCAAGCCTAAAGAGACTTGGACTACATATTAGGAACAAGTAAATTAGAAAGCCATAGTGCTCTAGATTCTCTAAAGATTAATAAAATCTCTATGTGTATTTTAGCCAAAGAAATTTGGGATAAAGTTGAAGTTACTCATGAAGATACTAACCAAGTGAAATAGTCTAAGATAAACATGTTAGTATATAAATATCAATTTTTAAGATGTTAGTTGAAGAGATTATTGTTGAGATAGTGAGAAGGTTAACTAGCATAGAAAATAGGTTAAGATCATTATAATAAGCTATACTAATTACAAAGTTTTCATAAATTATTGAGAAGTTTGCCTAAGCCACGGTATTCAATGGTCATAATCATCAAAAAAGCAAAGGATTTAAATGTTCTTTTTCTTAATGAACTTGTTTAATCACTGAAAACCTACAAGATCAAGATGATTCATGATTCAAACGAAGACGTTGAGGAAAATTTCAACTAACATAAAAAACCTAGCTTGCAAAGCTAAGGAAAGGGAAATTAATTATAGTAAATCAAAAGAGTATGAAGATGAAAGAAGTAGCTATGATGGCTAAATATTTTAATAAATTCTTCAAAAGTAGAAAATTTTCTAATAAGAAAAAATGAAAGAAAAGGTGTTATTTAATGTTTTGAATATAATAAGCATGAACATATCAAAACTGATTGTTCAAATCTTAATTTGAAGAAAAGCTTCGATAAGAAAAGAGGAAAAGACAAAGGTCATATAGTCCTTTGGGATGGCACACACTCTAACTCATCAAACTCCTAAGAGTGTGAAGAAATAAACTTAAACTTAATAGTAATTAATGAAAGAGAGTCCTCACATATAATACTAATGACTTTGTTGATTTACTTGTGAAGAACTTTACAAGTCTTTTGATGAAGCTATTGGGTAACTGAGCAAAGCTTTGATTAATAGATCTAAACTCAAAAATGAGTTAGCTCTTAGACATGAAAGGATTAAAATTTCCAAGAAAGATTTAGAAAGGCTCAAGTCTGAATAGACTATTCCTAACACTACTCCTGTGTCTTAGCCCACACAATCCATTAGCTATCCAATAAATAAATAACAAGTCCTCAGTTGTGTCAATGTTGGACATGTAGCTATTAAAGAAGATGTGGATTTCTAAGAAACTTATGTTTCATCTCACAAATTTAGATTAAATAATAGGGAAAAGTTTACTTTAGTACCCTATAGTTTCACGGATTGACACTTAGCGACCTGTGGTTCCAAAGTCATCAAAAACAACCCTAAGTTTTCAAAAAGGACCTCACGGTCAGTAGCAGCCTTGCCCAGAACCAAAACGATGCTGTTTCCTTATTCACATGGCATCCAGCTATGCATTTTTTTAATCCGCTCTAGTTGATGTGTTAATTTTTTTGCAAAAAAAATACCTGATTAGGTTAATTATTTTCAAAAACCCCATTATTTTATCAAATCCCTAACCTAAATCCCCATTCCCTTCCCTCCCAAACCAAATCTCCAACCTGAAAATTTTCTAATTCAACTCAGAGCATTAATGGCAACCCAAAGCAACTCGCTAACAACGCCCATGAAGACCCCATCGTCCCACACGAGGAGGCAACCAGCCTCATCTATTGCTTTAATGGCCGTCAACTCCTCAAGATTCGAGGCCTACAACTAGCTGCAGGTGGCAGTAGTAGTGTTTGGGGAGAAGCTCCCGATATTGGAGATAGTGGTACTGAGCGGGTAGTCAAATAGGAAGAGCTTGCTTCTAGAGGCATGGCTAGGGTTTTGGTTCAATGTGAAGGAGTTGAGACGGGCACCTGCCATCCCCTTATCCTCTAGAAGGTCCAAGACCCCTCCACCCTCAACCCTCGTTATCGCTTCTAGGTGGATTTAGGTTAGGGATAAATTTAGGAGGGAAGGGGATGTGGATTTAGGTTAGGGATTTGATAAAATAAGGGGGGTTTTGAAAATTATTACACTAATCATGTATTGTTTTTGCAAAAAAAAATTTAACACGTCAGCTAGAGCAAATTAAAAATTACAGAGCTGGATGCCACATGAAGAGAGCAACAGAATCGTTTTGGTTATGGGCAAGGCTACTGCTGATTGTGAGGTCCTTTTTGAAAACTTAGGGTTGTTTTTGATGACTTTGGAACCACATGTCTCTAAGTGTCAATTCATGAAACACAAGGTACTAAAGTGAACTTTTCCCTAAATAATATTTGGATAGCAAAATAAAACATTTAATTGCTCTTGAAGGTACGTCTCAGAGTGTATCAAAGGCCAAACCATAAATGGTATATTGATAGTAGATTTATTATACATATGATTAAAGATAAAAAAATTCTTCTATAGTATAAAAAAAGTAGGAAGTTCACCTTTGGTGATAATAGATAAAGCATCATTATTAGTATATGTATTATGAATAATTCATCTACTACTCTTATTAAAGATATGTTACTTGTTGATAGTTGAAAGCATAATTTGGTTTGTATATTATAATTGTATGACAATGAACTATATGTTAAATTTGAGGACAAGATTTACAAAACTAAATTTTTGGAGATAAATGAAAAGACATCAAAGAAGAAATGTCTATATCTTTAATCTAAAAAATCTCAATACATGTATTACTTGTCTCATAGTCAAATAAGACGTGAGTTGGTTATGGCACATAAAGTTGAGACATTCCAATATGAATATGAGAACATTATTCAAATTTACTAACCAAAAATTAGTTAAAAGCTTAGCAAGCTTATCATTTGATAAGAATAAATTCTATGAGACATGTGCCAAGGATAAGCATGTTAAACCATCTATTAAATCAAAATAATATTTGTCTATTTCTCAACCTTTTGAGTTGATCCACATAGATTTATTTAGACTAACTCATATATAAAGTCTTAGAGAAAAACACTATAATTTTGTGTTTGTTGATGATTACTCTAGGTTCATTTAGGTATACTTTTGAAAATTAAAAAGTGAAGTAATCAATAGATTTATGTTTATAAAAGCTCCATGATCATAAATATGAGGAGTGATCATATAATACAATTTAAGAATTAAGAGTTTAAAAAATTAAGCGAAAAATTGGAATTAGCCATAACTTTATTACTCTTAGAATACCTCAACAAAATAGGTTGTTGAAAGAAAGAATAAAATGCTTGGATAAATGATTACTATGGATACAAAGTGCTAAAATATTTTTGGTCAGAAGCTATTAATATAGCTTATCATATTATAAACATAATCTCAATCATATCAATGCTAAAAAAGACTCTATATAAGTTATACAGAGAAAGAAAAGTAATTATTTTATACTTTTATGTATTTGGGTCTAAATAATTTGTACATAATAATGATAACGAGTCTCTTAGAAAATTTGATATAAAAATGATTAGGCTATATTTTTTAGTTATGTAAATAATTTAAACCCTATTGAGTGTTTAACAAACAAAGTTGGAAAGCAAAACAATTTGTACATGTCATGTTTGATAAACTAGAAGAAGAAAGTGCCCAAAGGCAACCTCTACTCACTCAAGAGTGGAGAATCATCAAAAGTTATCCTCTTACTCAAGTAATTGATGATCCATGCTAAAGAATACTTACTCCATGGACAATTTATAATACTTGTACATATATGACATTTGTATCTCATGATGAACTAAGAGATATAAGTGATGCCAATGAAGAGCTAAATCATTTGAGAGAAATAATGTCTAGATATTCATTCCAAGACCTACTAGTCATCTTGTTATAGTACCTAAATGGATATTTAGAAATAAGATGGATGAAATACTATCATAGCTCAAAATAATACTAGACGATGAAATAGATTATAATAAAATATTCACACCATTTACTAGACTACAAACCATTGGATTTCTTTTAGCATTTGTAGGCATGGTGTGTGTCTAAAACACAGATTAAATGCATAGGATATTGCGTATGTTTTTGTACTTTTGTCTTTAGTTTCGTATTTTTTAGTTATCTTTTGAAATTTAGGTGATTAATGGACTCATTGTACTAATTTATAGGAAAAGAGGCAATTTGGAAAGGAATTGTGCATGAAAGAGGAGTCTAACAGGGACAACTACCTTGGAGATGCATTTTCATTAGTTTTAGAGCGGCATTTGGAGAAATCTATTAGAAAACAAATTGAATATTTTTCTTTCCTCTTTCCTTGGATATAAAGAACACATAAATTGGAGTCCAGATGAGGATGTTATGGCTAAAATACTGAAGACTAAACTGTCATATTTTATTTGGCGAATATTTAAGGCATTAGTGGAAATTCACTTTCCTAAGAAGTTATGACTCTTTAGGATGACCCTTTTAGGTTTTTAGGTTTAGGAGGGTTATATAATCCTATTAGCTTTAGTTTTGTATTTATCGCATAATCTATTATTATTCATCCTATTTTCTATTGCATAGATTATGTTTTATTTCATTATGAGGAAGTAATCCTCTTGGTAGATTTGTGGGAAGAACCCATGGTTGTGAGGATCTTGTTTTATTCATTTGATTCATTTTAGTATTTACTTATTGCTTGTTCTTAATATTGTTCTTGAATGATTTGCGATTGTGAATTTATTTTACAACTCACATGCCATCGATTTCTGATTAGCGATTATAGTTAGGAATTGAACTAGGAGCAAAGTTAATTCAGCGAGGAATGGTTGTTACTAAACTAATTAACTAGGAATAAGTAAGGCTAGTTTGTACGTACCAAGGTTTCGAGTATAATCTCTAGGAGTAGGAACATCTATTCTTAATGTTATTGCCTTCTAGATTAGAAATTGGTTTCTGTTAGGATATAAACAACTAGTTAGACGATCGTTTGGCTAGTTGATTATAGGATGTTAGTGGTCTCTTTGCGATTGCAAGAGATTATCCCTATTTGCTAGATGAATTAGATTACCCTTAGTGATCCAGTGATCGACCACATGGTACTCGAACCTTGAATCTACTATTTATTTCTCTTTAGTTTTCCATATATTTATTTTCCTTTCCTTAGTTTAGTTTATTTTCAAGCATTCACAAATCTCCCCATTTTACTTTCTTGTTTTAATAGTTCGGTTAATTGAATATTTGTTCCTCCTTGGATCCAACTCGGTATTTCCATTTACTTGCTAGAAACTAGTTAGTCGTAAATATGAGTTTATTTTGAGAGGCTTTGACACGCTCGTTCTCCTTATGCTCATACTTATCAACCATGCCCAAACCAAGCATCCAACTCCTCGTTGGAAGAACTTATAAAGAGTTTGGTCATAGCACAAATCAGAGTTTTAAAACTACTAATCAGAGTATCCAATAGAATATCCAAGTTACTAACCAGAGCATTCATAATCTTGCCAACCGACCTCTAGTAAGCATCAAGAATATTAAGGATCACATATCCCAACTTGCAAATAATATGAGAGAGATTAAAGAAAGCCGTCTGAATGTGGAATACCAAGAGCACATGTTGGAAGAAATAAAGATTGAGGGACAACAGGAAGAGGAAGTGGTAGACCTTGAAGAAGAAGAACAAAATGAATGCGAGATGATGATCATGCTGCACCTCCTAAAAGAACCACTAGAGATCATGCTACCTTTGGCGACACCAACAAAATTACAACAATTGGAGTTTGAAGTTAAAGTTGGTGAACCCTAGAGAGATTGCATGTTCTCGTATCAATTTGAGTACGTATACGTACTAAATATGGTTAAAGATGATGACAAGGCACCAAGAGTAAACATGAAGAGGATGACAACCTTCTTGAGTTAAAATGAAGATCCGGGACCAAAATTATATATTTACTCCGAGTTAAAAGAGATCAAAGAGGCGTCTAGCTAATGACGTTAAATTAGCGCTTATTGGGAGATAATCTCAATTTGTTTTTCTTTAATTTCAGAATAATATTCCTTAATTAGGTCTAATAAATTGCCTTAACTTTGCAAGAAAACAAATGGGTGAAGTAATAAAAAACATTGTCCACTTTCAATTGATCTGCATCATGGCAATTAAATTGATAAGTGTGTAAATATTTGTGTTTTGCAATTTATTTCATGTCATTAGTTGAATTCTCATTCATTTTCCTCATATCTAGTTAAGTCTTTACCATTTTCACATGTTTATGTCATAGAAGGGACTTTTACCATCGATCATGTGCTTTTGTAGGTTAACAAAGTGATTAAAGTACACTTGGAGCGAGGAGCACACAAGGAATTAAGTTTAGAGAAGAAGCTGATGCATTTGCCACCTCTAACTAACTAACGGTCATTAACAGATCTAAATAGAAGCTCTCAAAGCACAACGATTGTTGGACACCAAACAATTAACAATCACCAATGCAACTCGACAAAACTCTTTAATTAACATGGTTGGCAGTTATCAACCAACTAGAGATCGCAAGTTAAAAAATTTCTAGAGTTGTTATACTTCTTATTTTATCTAATGGTTGACTATTTTAGAATTACTCCAATTTCGGCCTCTTATTTTGGCCAAGGATCCTAGATATAATTACTTTCCATATCTTTATTCACTTGTAGTTGGTCCAATTATTTTTTAGTTCAAGTTAAACTCTATGATGTGTGTTTAAAACGCGCATCAAATTTTGAGTCTATTTTTGTATTTTTATTTTTAGTTTTACATTTTTTTTCATTTAAAATTTGAGTTTTAGGTGAGTCATAGACTCTTTGTGCTAATTTATAGGAAAAGAAGCAATTTCAGACATAAATTACACTTGAAATAGGAGTCGTCAAGGAGGATAGCAGATTTTGAAAGATATTTTGGTCCTTTTTGGAGCAAAATTTGGAGAAACTTATCAAAAAAAAATTGAAGATCTTTATTTCCTCTTTTCATTGATAAAATAGCATACAAATTGGATTCCCAAATGAGGAAATGTTGGACAAAATGCTAAAGAGTGGTCTCGCAAATCTTATTAGTGCAAAAATTTTGAGGCAATATTGAAAATTTAGTTTCCTAGAAACATTTGGACTTTTTAGGTTTTTAGAGTTAAGAGGGTTATGGGTTATATATATCTTAGTAGCTTTAGTGTGACATCTATCGGTCAACATATTTTTATTCCATAAATTATGTTTTATCTTATTATAAGAAACTAATCCTCTTGGTGGATTTAAGGAAAGAATTCATGGTCGTGAGAATCTTGTTATATTCATCTTATTTATTTTAGTATTTTCTTATTTGCTTATTCTTAATATTGTTCATGAATTATTTCCGATCATGACTGTATTTTAAAATTCACATGCCATCGATTTCAGATTTATGATTAGAGCTAAACGAGGAACAAAGTTTAGCGAGGACGGAAGCAATCAAGCTGACACTTGAAGAAGAGAGGAACAGCCGTGATACCCAGCAGACACTTGCCAACTAGCGTACGCTGGGCTTGTTCGAGAAAGAAGACCATTTGGGCAGTAGCCAAGGCCAGCGGATGCCACCTAGTCAGCGTACGCTAGGATCACCTTCTGGAAGAAAAGATGAAAGAAGGTAGCCCGAGAATAAAGAAGAAAGAAAGTATCCTCCACCACCATTCCCTCAAAAATTGATCAAGCAAGTTTCACACATGAGCTATCAGAAATTCTTAGAGCTTTTCAAAAACCTCCATATCAATATCCCGATGATTATTACAAAGTTTTGAGTATAATTGATAGGAGTAAGAACGTATATTCTTAATATTATTGTCCTGTAATTGCTTTGGCATTTTAGATTATAAACAAGTAGTTAGGCGATTGCGTAGCTAGTTGATTGATATTAGTTATATCTTTGCGATTGTGAGACATTTATCCCTATTTACTAGAAGAATTAGAGTATCTTTAGTAATTCAATGATCAACCAAGTGGTCTTCAACCTTGAATCTACCATTTTATAAGTTTTATTTTCTTTCTAAACATCAAAAACTCCCATAGTTTATTTTATCTATATAATTTGTTAGATTAATCATTTATCGTCCCTCATTAGATCTAACTTGGTATCTTTTGTGTTTACTACAAATTTGCAAGCTATGAAATATTTGTTTATTTTGAGAGGTGTCAACATGCTTGCCACTCTCTGATGAGTGTCAAAAATACTCATTATTCGTGTCGTTTTAGTAGATCGTTCTTAGTGTTTTAGGTTGATTTAGTTGTGTTTTAGTTGTCATAGTGTTAGTTTTTGTTCATTGCGTGTTTATGTTGAGTTTATCATTTTTCATTGAGTTTTCTTGTTTCTATGAGCTTATTTGAGGTGAAGTTGTGTACGATCGAGCGGTCACACAAAAGTATGGACGAGAAGGAAGATGCGAAGCCAATGAATGCAATGCACGATCATGTGGCACATGCCAACCCTTTATGGCACACGCCAAGTAGCCGTTACTTAGATGACCATTCACGCAGATGACCATTCGTACTCGGAGAAGGAAAAATGCAAAGGCTCGCACACGCCAGGTGCATTTGGCGTACGCCACACCAGACAGACAGAAGTAAAATAAAGTTGAGTATTGGACAAACAAATGGCAAGACTTGACTAAGGCAGCTTACAAATTTTGTGAAGGAAGGGGAATGGCAGACATTTTAGATATTTTAGGTTAGATATTTTAGTTAGATAAGTTAGATAAGTTAGATTAGATATTTTGATAACTATTCCATTAGTTAGTTAGTATACAAGGCTTTTTGCCTTTGTTTTGTAAGACATATTCCATATGTTAGATAATATATTTTCTCTAAGAATGGTCTCTAGTTGAAGAACGTGGACTTGAAGTGGGGGAGTTTGGAGTCTTGATAAGTCTCTATTCCTTTTTACTCTTTGTCTATGTTCATACTTATGATGTTAATTAATAGTATGTGTGAGTAGTTAACTGAGTTTAGTGCCTTTTTACCTTTAATGTAGCCACGGTTGTGAGGTATGTATGTTCATGTATGTATTCTTATCAACGTGCTTGATACTATTGCTTAGACTTACTTGATCAACAAGCCTTTGTAGCTAGTCAAAACTTAAGACTGAAAGGAGATAGAATTGATGGATAGGTTGGTTCGATGATTAGTACTCTTGCTAGGAGAGAAATCTTCTTGGTGACCTACTGATTTTCCTTGGAGTGGAGCTTACAGTTGGTGCTTATCTTAGTTTAGTTGGTTGGTGGGGTCGAAAGAACATATCTAACCTTTTAAACTTAGTTAAGTAGCAATTTAGACTCATCGTGCACAAAAGTGTGGTTGAGGTTGCCTTTGATTCACTCGGACCACATCACATACACTATAAATCCTCTATATCTTATGGTTATGTTGCTGGTTTAGGTACCTTGCTCACTTTTAGTTGTTAAGTTGTTAATATTCTGTTTTATAACCATATCTATCTAAGTGTTAGTCTTGTTATCTTTATATTTGTTAGTAGATTTTAGATCACTTGTGTAAACAATGAAACTTCATAATCTGATCCTAGTTAAGTAAGTAAACCTTAGAGTAGGTCAAACAACTCAATGTCTATGGATCGATAAACCCTTACTTACTCATTGTTGCAATCTACTACAATTCTGCTGCTAAATTGGCACACGCCATACCTTGCTGGTGCACGCCAGGTTGTTCATCCGAGATCTTTTTGGCTCGCACCAAGAAATGGGGGCATATGCCTGAGCTTTGGGTTGGTTTGGTTGAACGTTGGTGCATGCCATACATAGTTGGCATATGCCAGACTGACCCTTTGCATGAACGATCGATTGTTTTGTTAAGTAGATTTGAAGTAGACCTTTTTTACGGAGGCATTAATGAACATGCTTGTGCAAGACCCAGAACCAAAGAAAGATTAGTGCGGATCAATTGGCGACATTGCCAGAGACTGAGAATTTAGACTCTCCATTCGATTTACGAACTCAGATTAGAATATTATTATATTTTTATTTTTATTTTTATTTTTTTATTTTTTTTACTTTTTGCTCAAGTGACTTGCTTGACAAGTTACATGAATGCCCTTAACCCATTCAACCAATATTTCTCTGTTGGAGATTGAAGCAGAAATAATGAGGTTAAAGAGGTCATTGCGTACGGAGAGACGAGAAAAAGAGAATATCGACCAAAGGCGAGAGGGTCAAGGGGCTGGAATTCATGTCCTTAGACATTCTCTAATAAACCATGGGAGACCAACATACGAAGGAGCGTTAACTAGAATCCAACGGCTAGCTGTGAACACTCATTATTCGTACCCTTTTCATATATTGTTCTTAGTATTTTCGGTTGATTTAGTTATGTTTTGGTTGTCTTAGTGATAGTTTTCATTCATTGTGTGTTTATATTGAGTTTATCTTTTTTTATTAAGTTTGTTTGTTCTTAGGAGCATATTCAAGGAGAAGTGGAGGATGATCAAGCACACGCAAAGCCAAGGATGAGAGGGAAGTCACAAAGCCATGGAACGAATTGCACAGTCTTCTAGCGCACGCCAGTATACATGGCGTGCACCAGGTAACCATTATCCAAACGACAGATCACTCAGACGACCATTTTCACTCGGGGAAGCAAACTTGCGAAGGCTGACGAATGTCAGGTGCACATGGCGCACGCCAGACCAAACAGATAGAAGTAAAATAAAGCTGAGTGTTGGCCAAACAAAATTGAAGAAGTGACTAAGGTGGCTTAGCCTTTGTGATGGCAAGGGGACAATGTTGGCAGGCACTTTAGAGATATTTTTAGGTTAGACAATTTGTTAGATAAGTTAGATTAGATATTTAGTTTACTATTCCTTAAGTTAGATAGTATATTAGCTAACTTTGGTCTAAAAAACAAAGTGTGGTTCATTTGTGTGGCTCTTTTGGTTTCACAAGTGTGAACCAAAGTGAGAGTGGATCACCAAAACATATGTAAATATTGGTTTTTAGTAGAAGAATGTGGACTTGAAGAGGGGCAGCTTGGAGGCTTAATAAGTCTCCTTCCTTTTACTCATGCTTTGTGTTTATATAAATATGTGTGAGTAGTTGTTTGAGTTTTTTGCCTTAATGCCTTTGATGTAGCCACTGATGAGAGTTGTGTATGTTCATGTTTGTGTTCTTATCGATGTGCTTGATCTTATTGCTTAGACTTGCTTGATCACCAAGCCTTAGTAGCTAGTCAAAACTTGAGACCGAAAGGAGATAAAATTGATGGATAGGTTGATTTGATGATTAGTACTCTTGCTAGGAGAGAAATCTCCTTGGTAACCTACTAATTGTTCTTGGAGTGGAGCTTATAGTTGGTATTTAATTTAGTTTAGTTGGTTGGTGGGGTCGAAAGAACATATCTAACCTTTTATAAGCTTGGTTAAGTAACAATTTAGACTCATCTTGCATGAAAGTGTGGTTGAGGTTGCCTTTGATTCCCTCGAACCATATCACATACACTCAGACCCCTCTTTATCTTATGATAATGTTGCTGGTTTAAGGTACTTAGCTCATTTTTAGTTCTTTAGTTGTTGATAATATGTTTTGTAATATAAACTATCTAAGTTCTTGTTCTTATGCTCTTGATACTTAATGTTTAAGACTTTAGTTCACTTGAGTTCAACTACAAACTTCATAATCTGATCCTAGTTAAGTAAGTAAACCCTAAAGTAGGCCTAAAACCTCATTCTCTGTGGATTGACAACCCTACTTACTCTTATTGCAAATTCGCTGCAACTCTGTTGCTGTCAAATTGGCGCACGCCAGCCACAATTGGAGCACGCCAGGTTTGTTCTTTAGAAAGAAAAAGCCCACGTCAGGTGTGTTTGGCATGTGCCAGAGGTCAATTTTGGTAAAAGTTAGTGCATGCCACCCACAATTGGCACACGCCAGGAATATTTGAGAAACGACCAGTCATCCATTATCAAGTAGACTTATAATAGAATGTTCACCTAGAAAAGCGAACCAGTTAACCTTTAGTAAAGGCATTAGCAGAATTGCACATGAACCATAAAAACATCAATCTTGCTCAACATAACTACATGCATCCTTGAAGATGAAAGGCCAATAGAAATTGCATTCAAAGACTCGGGATGCAGTTCTTGTAGCTCCATAATAACCTGAGTAAGGTGCATTATGGCATTGCTTTAAAATGTTTGCTACTTCCTAACTAGCAATGCAACGTCAAAGAACCCCAATTATGCACCTCTTAAAAAGGTACAGATCATCCCATACATACGTCTGAACATCCAGTAGAAATTTCTTCCTTTGGGGATAGCTCAGTTCTGTAGGAATAATTCCTTCAACTAAAAAGTTGGCATAATTCGCATACGAGGGAGCTTCTACTCTACTCATCGCCATTAGAGTTTTATCCAGAAACTCTTCTTGAATATTTCCTTAAATCTCCATTCCGTTGCTTTTCTCTAACCTAGATAGGTGATCAGCACCAATGTTTTCTGCTCTTTTCTTGTTCTTAATAGACAAGTCAAATTCTTGGAGTAATAAAATCCAGCGCATCAAGCGAAGTTTTGCATCTTGCTTTGAGAAAAGATATCTCAAAGTTGTATGATCAGTGTAAATTATCTCCTTCTCTGTGGTCATATAATTCTGTTGAGCTCTTGCCAATACTTTACAAGCATAGTAGATGACATGGAGCTTTCCCTCTTTCTTTTGTCCAAGCACACAACCCAAAGCAAGATCACTTCCATCACACATCAATTCGAATAGAAGCTTCCAGTCCAGTGATGAAATCATGGGAGCTATGATACGAGCTTTCTTGAGAGCATCAAATGCCTTAAGACAGTGCTCATCAAAGTTGAAGGATACATCCTTAACTAGCAAATTTATTAGAGGCTTCGCAATTAGAGAGAAGTTCTTGATGAATCTTCTGTAAAATCTGGCATGACCCAGAAATGCTCTAACTCCTTTAACTATTGTTGGTGCATCCATTTTCTCTATTGCCTTTTTCTTAGCTCTATCAACTTCCATTCCCACTTTAGAAATCTTGTGCCCAAGGACTATTCCTTTATCTACCATAAAATGGCATTTTTCCTAGTTGAGCACAAGATTCTTTTCCTCACATCTCTCCAATATTTTGTCTAGGTTGTCAAGACAATGATCAAATGAGTCTCCGAACACAGAGAAGTCATCCATGAAGATTTCCATAATCTTCTATTCATCTCCTAGAAGATAGACTCCATGCAACATTGAAACATTGCTGAGGCACAACTTAATCCAAAAGGCATTCTACGATATGCAAAAATGCCAAAGGGATAGGTGAAAGTTGTCTTCTCTTGATCTCTGGGGTATATTGCAATTTGGTTATACCCAGAGTACCCGTCCAAAAAGCAATAATAAAAATACCCTGCAATCCTTTCCAATATTTGATCAATGAATGGAAGTAGGAAATGATCTTTTCGTATGGTGTCATTTAATTTATTATAATTGATGCACACTCTCTATTCAGTCACAGTTCTTGTTGGAATGAGTTCCCCTTCCTTGTTGATAACAACAGTCATTCCTTTTATCTTGGAAACACAATGGATAGGGCTAACCCACTCATTAACCAAGATCGGATAGATAATTCCAGCTTCGAAAAGTTTTATCACTTCTTTCTTAATGACCTCTTTCATGTTAGGATTAAGTCTCCTTTGTCAGTCTACTCTCGGCCTTGCTCCATCCTTCATATGAATATGGTGCATCACAATTTCTGGGTTTATCCCCTTAATATTGGACATTTGCCAAGCAATGGCCTTAATCCATTTGTTAACAACTGTGAGCACTTTCTCCTTTTCTTCCTTAGTGAGCTTGTTCGATATAATAATCGGTAATCTCCTCAAGTAAACCTTTCTTGTCAATTTCCTCCTTAATTTCTTCCACAATATCCTCCTCTTCTATCTCTAGTTCTTTATCCTCAATTCTATAGATATTTTCGTTGCAGAACTCGAGGATACACTCATCAACAACATCAATTTTTATGCACATCCCTTCATCAAGAGGATGGCGCATAACACTTATCATGTTAAATTCAACCTTCTCGTCTCCTATTCTGAGTACCAATTTATCATTATGCACATCTACCAATGCATGTGCTGTGTTGAGGAATGGTCTGCCATAAATCAGTGGACAGTTCTTGTCCCCAGACAAATTTAGAACCACAAAGTCAACTGGGAAGATGAACTTGTCAATCTTCACCAGGACATCCTCAACCACACCGTATGGCTTCTTAATAGTTTGGTCTGCCAACTGGAGTAGTATTGAAGTTGGCTTAACTTCATACAAACCAAGCTTTTGAAATGTAGACAAAGGCATCAAGTTGATACTTGTGCCTAAATCACACAGAATTTTAGAAACTTGATTTCACTAATGAAACAAGGAATTATAAAACTCCTTGGATCTTTTAGCTTTAATGGAAGATTCTTTGAGATTAGAGAGCTATAGTCAGCTGTAAGGGTGACAATCTCTCCATCTTCCCACTTCTTCTTCTTAGTGACGAGTTCCTTAGAAACTTGGCATAGTGTGGAACTTGATCTAGCATCTCTAGGAAAGAGACACTAATTTGAACGTTCTTCATTTTCTCCATGAAACGGAGAAATTTCTCATCCATCCTTGACTTTCGCTTTACCCTCTGGGGATAAGGAAGAATGGGGATATTAGTGGTGGTGGTACGTAAACTTCTTCTTCTTCCGTAACTTCTTCTTGTGGGACATTATCTTTTTGAACTTTTTCCTCCTTTTCTTTTTCTAGACTCACCACATCACTCTCCTTAGCCTTATCTTTGACTTTTTGAGAAGCTAATTTCTTGCCATTTCTCAAGTAAATTGCATTAACTTGGCCTCATGGATTTGCTTCATTAGAACTTGGGAGAGAGCCAGATGTTCTTTGTGCATTTGTCTTTGCAATTTCCCCAAGTTGTAATTCCATATTACACATGGTAGTTGCTTGCCTTTTAGAAATTGTTCTAAATTGTTCTGCCTTGCTTCCTGGGCCACTAATGCCTTCAAGATTTGACTTTGGTTGTTGGATAGATTCTCTAGTTTGTTGGATGAATTTCTCAACCTTGTCAAATCTCTCCTCAAGGGCTACCATTCTTTCTCCTAAGAACCCACGGTTGAAAACTAGGTGGTAGTCCGTATTGTGAGACACGTAAAGGCAATCCTTTATTAGGAATAATTGCCATACTATCATCATTGTTTCTCTCTTTCCATGAGAAGTTAGGGTGGTTTCTCCATCCAAGATTGCATGTAGAGGAATATGGATTATTTACCATTCGATTTCCTCCTTGTCCTTGACCACTAACAAAAATGACCTGCTCTGTAGGTTGGTTCATCATCACACATTGACTAATCTCTTGATCAGTGTTGCCACAGGCTTGGCAATGCTATTGTAAAGCAACAGCATCAACTTTGTTTATAGTCAAATTGCGCGATTGCTTTGCCATCAAGTCTAATTGTGCTTGAAACGAAGAGGAAGCATCAAGTTCGATTATTCCTCTTCTCTCACTTTGCTCAGTTATCTCCCTTAACTCTCTAATGGGTTATTTTTTCTCTCATTCGTGATTATCCTGTTTGTTGCTGCCAGCTCTTCCAGAATATGGTGGGCTTCACCACTATCCTTTCTCAGAAAATTTCCATTGGAAGCTGAATCAACAGTTTCCATTGTTATTGGAGAGAGGCTAAAATAAAAAGTCTTAAGAAGAGACTCCTCAGACAAACCATGGTGTGGGCATTTTCGTTGCAATTCCTTAAATCTCTCCCAAGTTTCACTCAAAGACTCTCCTTCATATTGTTCAAAGTTGGTGATCTCCTTAACGAGTTTATTAGTCTTTGAGTAGAGGAAATATTTGTCAAGGAAAGCATTTGCCAATTACTCCCATGTGGTTATTGGAGTACCCTTAAGTTGCTTATACCAAAGTTTAGCCTTGTCCCTTAATGTATAAGGAAACATTTTGATCTTAACATTATCATCAGACACTCCAGGATACTTAAAATTATCAGCTAATTCCATGAAGTTCCTCTGATGCTCATTGGGATCTTTATTGGGCAAACCATAGAACTGATCTGAAGCTTAAAGCATATGAATCACGGCCGGATTAATTTCAAAGTGATTAGTTACAACAGCTGGCCGTTGGATTCTAGGTAACGCTGCTTTGTATGTTGGTCTCCCATGGTCCATTAGAGAAAGTTGAGGACCAGGTACTCTGTCCCCTTGACCTTCCTACCTTTGGTCCATTCTTGCTTTCTCTCTTCTCTCCTTCCGTAATGACCTTTCTAACCGCGTTATTTCCTCTTCAATCTCCAACGGAGAAATATTGGTTGAAAGGGTTAAGGGCATGCATGTAACTTGTCAAGCAAGACAAGTCACTTTGTCCAAAAGTAAACCAAAAATTAAAATAAAATAAAATAAAATAAAATAAAATAAAAATAAAAATATACTAATCCAAATTCGTAAACCGAATTGAGAATCTAAATTCTCAATCCTCGGCAATAGCGCCAATTGATGATTCACTTCTTTGAACATTCTACCATAATTCTACTAAACAATGGACGATCGATTGTTTATCCAGTCTTCTTGGCGTACGCCAGATAAAATTGGCGTGCACCAACCTTCGACCTGCCCAAAGCTCTAGCACACGCCAACAGCACCTGGTATAAGCTAAAAGCTCTCGGACGAACAAACCTGGCATGCGCCAATTGTTGTAAGGAGAGCTAAAGACTTACTTGTTGAGTAAGTTAAAAGCTAGAAGAAAGTAAGGAGAGCTGAAGACTTCTTTTCCAATGGCTACTTGTGACTTAGAAGAAAGTAAGGAGAGCTGAAGACTTACTTGTTGAGTAAGTTTTAATTGGTACAATAAATAAGATCCTATAAATAGAAGATTAAGCCAAAGATATAAAGAGAGACCACTTAGAGAAAAATTTCAATAAGATTTATGGAAGAAATCTAGCATGAATTGAACTTCTACATTCAAGAGGAAAAAAGCTATGATCACAAAGTGGTGAAGTCAAAAGAGAGTATCAAAGAATACATTTATCTTAGAACATGCTCAACCTATGTATGAAGTTTTAGAGTAGTACATTTGTAAGAATAGCAATAAGCTAAATTCTTTTATAGAGAGGCTATAAATCGAAAATGGTACCTAGCCATAGTTGTTAAAGCTAGTGTGTGATTACCAGTGAGCCTCGTAAAAATAAAATGTTACTTAGAAAAGTTTGATAAATCTACATTGAAAGTTTACAAGTGCACTTATAAAAACATGTAAGTTTGCTAGAGTGCCTATAAAAACTTATAGCCTTTCTAGTGCACTAATGGTTTTGCAAGTAAACCTAGTCAAACTTGTATTTTATTAGGTACTTTTATTGGATCCATAATTGGTATCAGAGTAGGTCCCTTATTTTAAGCGTTTGTTTCACATTTTGATTAAGTGTACAGAATTAACATCCAATGCAAAAGATTGCAGTAACCACTTTAAATCGCATATTTAGTAAATACAATGAGATTTTCATTATTTGCTAAAGCTCATGATAAGAATGAAATTTTTTGTTCAATCCAATGATCGAAAAACTTGAAAAGTCATCAAATATGTTCCATGCACTCTTTATAAAATAAAAGAAATTGAGAGAGTTCCCAAGCCTAAAGAGACTTGGACTACATATTAGGAAAAAATAAATTATAAAGCCATGGTGCTCTAGATTCTCTAAAGATTAATAAAATCTCTTTGTGTATTTTAGCTATAGAAATTTGGGATAAAGTTGAAGTTACTCATGAAGCTACTAACCAAGTGAAATAGTCTAAGATAAAAATGTTAGTATATAAATATCAATTTTAAGATGTTAGTTGAAGAGATCATTGTTGAGATAGTGACAAGGTTAACTAGCATAGAAAATACGTTAAGATCATTATAATAAGCTATAATAATTACAAAGTTTTCATAAAATATTGAGAAGTTTGCCTAAGCCATGGTCTTCAATGGTCATAATCATCAAAAAAGCAAAGGATTTAAATGTTCTTTTTCTTAATGAACTTGTTTAATCACTAAAACCTACAAGATCAAGATGATTCATGATTCAAATGAGGATGTTGAGGAAAACTTCAACTAACATAAAAAACCTAGCTTGCAAAGCTAAGGAAAGGGAAATTAATTACAGTAAATCAAAAGAGTATGAAGATGAAAGAAGTAGCCATGATGGCTAAATAGTTTAATAAATTCTTCAAAAGTAGAAAATTTTCTAACAAGCAAAAATGAAAGAAAATATGTTATTTAATGTTTTGAATATAATAAGCATGAACATATCAAAACCGATTGTCCAAATCTTAATTTGAAGAAAAGTTTCGATAAGAAAAGAGGAAAAGACAAAGGTCATATAGTCCTTTGGGATGGCACATACTCTAACTAATCAAACTCCTAAGAGTGTGAAGAAATAAACTTAAACTTAATAGTAATTAATGAAAGAGAGTCCTCACATATAATACTAATGACTTTGTTGATTTTACTAGTGAAGAACTTTACAATACTTTTGATGAAGCTATTGGGGAACTGAGCAAACCTTTGATTAATAGATCTAAACTCAAAAATTAGTTAGCTCTTAGACATGAAAGGATTAAAATTCCCAAGAAAGATTTAGAAAGGCTCAAGTTTGAATAGACTATTCCTAACACTACTCTTGTGTCTTAGCCCACACAATCCACTAGCTATCAAATAAATAAATAACAAGTCCTCAGTTGTGTCAATGTCGGACATGTAGCTAAGAAACAAGATGTGGATTTCTACGAAACTTATGTTTTATCTCACAAATTTAGATTAAATAATAGGAAAAAGTTCACTTTAGTACCCTATGGTTTCACGGATTGACACTTAGCAACCTATGGTTCCAAAGTCATCAAAAACAACCCTAAGTTTTCAAAAAGGACCTACGATCAGTAGCAGCCTTGCCCAGAACCAAAACGACACCATTTCCCTGTTCAAGTGGTATCCATCTTTGCATTTTTTTAATCTGCTCTAGTTGACTTGTCAAAAACACTCATTATTTGTACCCTTTTCGTATATTATTCTTAGTATTTTAGGTTGATTTAGTTATGTTTTAGTTATCTTAGTGATAGTTTCATTCATTTTGTGTTTATATTGAGTTTATCATTTATCATTAAGTTTGTTTGTTTTTAGGAGCATAATCGAGGAGAAGTTGAGGATGATTGAGCGCACACACGAAACCAAGGACAAGAGGGAAGTCACGAAGCCGAGGAACAAATTACATGCTCTTCTGGCGCATGCCAGCATATATGGCACATGCTAGGTAACCGTTATCCGAACGACAGATCACTCAAACGACCATTTTCACTAGGAGAAGTAAAATCGCGAAGGCTGGCGCACGTCAAGTGCACATGGCGCATGCCAGACCAGATGGACAAAAGTAAAATAAAGCTGAGTGTTGGCCAAACAAAATTGAAGAAGTGACTAAGGTGGCTTAGGCTTTGTGAAGGCAAGGGAACAATGTTGGCAGGCACTTTAAAGATATTTTTAGGTTAAACAATTTGTTAGATAAGTTAGATTAGATATTTAGTTTACTATTCCTTAAATTAGATAGATAGTATATTAGCTAACTTTGGTCTAAAAAATAGGTGTGGTTCATTTATGTGGCTCTTTTGGTTTCACAAGTGTGAACCAAAGTAAGAGTGGATCACCAAAACATATGTAAATATTGGTTTTTAGTAGAAGAACGTAGACTTGAAAATGGGGAGCTTGGAGGCTTGATAAGTCTCCTTCCTTTTTACTCTTTATCTATGTTCATGCTTTATGTTTATGTAAATATCTGTGAGTTGTTTGATTTGAGTTTTGTGCCTTAATGCCTTGTATATAGCCACGGTTTAGAGGGGTTAATATGTTTAGGAACATGTTCTTATTAATGAACTTCATGCTATGCTTTGACTTGTTTGATCACCAAGTTACTGTACAAAGTTAAATCTTGAGACCGAAAGGAGATAGGTTTGATAGAAATGTTAGTTTGATGATCCGTTGCTTTGATAGAAGAGAAATCTTCCATAGTTGCTGATTGTGCTTTGAGCGATATGCATAGTTGGTTCTTGGTTGAGTTTAGTTAGTTGGTGGGGTCGAAAGAACATATCTGATCTTCTAAGCTTGGTTAAGGGTCAATTTAGATCTTTCTAGCATGAAAGTGTAGATTGATTGCCTTTGAAACACTCGTACCATGTCATATGCTTCGTATACCCCCTGAATCACTTGGTTATATTGGTTTTTAAGGTACTTAGCTCATTTTTAGTTCTTTAGTTGTTGATAATCTGTTTTGTATTATAAACTATCTAAGTTCTTGTTCTTATGCTCTTGATACTTAATGTTTAAGACTTTAGATCACTTGAGTTCAACTAAAAACTTCATAATCTGATCCTAGTTAAGTAAGTAAACCCTAGAGTAGACTTAAAACTTCATTCTCTGTGGTTCAACAACCCTACTTACTCTTATTGCAAATTTGTTGCAACTCTGCTGCTATCAACTTGGCGCACGCCAGCCACAATTAGCGCTTGCCAGATTTGTTCTTTAGAAAGAAAAAGCATGCCAGATGTGTTTGGCGTGTGCCGGAGGTGATATGAATCTGATGGGCCATGATATGAATCTAATGGACCAAAAAG